>PVIH01008131.1:0-70608 GCA_004025045.1 Sigmodon hispidus
CTGTGATGAATAAGTAGTGACCCTCTTGGTCCCTTTTTATTGCTTTTAGCTTAAAGTCTACTTTGTTAGATATTAGGATTGCAACCCCTGCTTGTTTCTTAGGACCATTTGACTGGAAAATCTTTTCCCAACCCTTTATTCTAAGCCTGTGTCTGTCTTTGCAGTTGAGGTGTGTTTCTTGTAGGCAACAGAAGGATGAGTTCTGTTGTATCCATCTTGTTAGTGTGTGACGTTTTATAGGAGAGTTGAGTCCATTGATATTAAGGGAAATTAGTGACCATTGATTCATATTTCCTGCCATTTTTGGTGGTAACTTGTTTGTATTTCCTTTCTCTAGGGTATTCTTCTGTGGATTTATTGTTTGTGATTTCGTGGATGTATCTGGGGTCCTTAGGTTGTAGTTTTCCCTCTAATACTCTCTGTAGTGCTGGATTGGTAGATAGATATTCTTTCAGTCTGACTTTGTCCTGAAATACCTTGTTTACTCCATCTATGGTGATTGATAATTTTGCAGGGTATAGTAATCTAGTTTGGCATCCATGCTGTTTTAGCGTCTGTATAACTTTTGACCAAGCCCTTCTAGCTTTCATCGTTTCCATTGAATAGTCAGGTGTGCATCATTATTTTTAGAGAAGGTAAAGTTTGAGGAGTTTTCCAAAGGATTTAGATAATCATACTTTCTGAATTGGTCATGGGAGACAATTGTTGCTATTGTCTCTGCTGGGAGGTGGTTCTGAACAGGTTTTTATCCTTAGATTACCAAAAAGGAAACTGGAGCTAAAGGGGTAAGTGATGCCACATGGGTACACTAGTAGTAGGGTCAGAACCACGATTCAGAGCTTCTGGTTTCTGGCCCAAGCTTTGTTCTCTGAGCCTTGCTCTATACCAGTGGTTCTCAACCTCCTTATTGCTGGGACCCTTTAATAGTGTTCCTCTTGTTGTAGTAATCCCCAACCATCAAATTGTTCCTACTTTATAACTGTAATTCCACTACTGTTATGAATCTTAATATAAATATCTGATATGCAGGATATCTGATATGTGACTCCTGTGAAAGGGTCATTTGACTCCAAGGGGTAGCGACTCACAGGCTGAGAACCACTACTCTTTGCTAAGCTGGATTCATGGCATGGTGTGATCTCTCTTAGTCTGCAAGGCAAAGAATGTCAGGACCAAGCATTCTGAGTTATGCTGACATGGGGTCATGGTCTGCTCTCTGACGTTCTTGGATTAGTATCTCTGCCACTACATTTATCAGCACCGTTGTTTTTTGAGTCACCTCATTTTGAATAAGCTAATACAATAACCTAAAGAGAGTCTGAAGGACCAAACATTTAGAGAATCTGACATTCTTAGAAAAAAAATCATTCCAGAATCTTATATCTTTAGAAAATTAAGACTTAGGGGCTGAAGAAATGTCTCAGTGGTTAAGAGTGCATACTCTTCTTACAGAGGACCTAAGTTTAGGGACCAGTATCCATATCAAGTTGCTCACAACCACCTTTTCCTGCAGTTCTCAGTGACCCAGCAACCCTTTTCTGGCCTTCACTGGTATTTAACACACACAGACACACACACAGACACACAGACACACACACACACACACACACACAATTTAAAAAAAAATAAAGCATGTATATTTTGCTATACACCACAGAAAAGCTCATTGAGCAGAAAATCCAAACTCCTACCAGTTCCATGTGAGCTGGCTCCTACCTCTCTTTCTTCCCCTCACTCTGTCTCCTAGCTCACTACATTCTTGCCTCCTGCCTTCCTGTTGGCTGTTGAGCATTTAAACTCATTTCTTCTGAGAACTTCAGACTATTTACGTACCTTTGCTTGCATTATTCTTTCTCTCAATGCTTCCTGGCTTCATGGTTCTCATTGTTTAGTTTCTGGTTAGATAATCATCTCAGAGAGATTACTGCTAGCTAAACTGGACTCTGTCACCGTATTCACTGCCCTCCTGTTTTGCTCTATTTTTAACCATGGTAATGCTATATGTCTTATACAGTTTTTCAGGAATACTGAGTACATGAAAGCAGGTGCTTTGTCTTGTTAAACATGGACTTTCCATATGCAGTGTTTGTCATGCAGATCAATGAATATCTTTTGTAGTCAGATGATAGTTCTGATTAGATTGAAGAGAATTCAATCTTTAGGAGACTTCATTGTTGTTTTTTGAGGCACGGTTTCTTTGTGTAGGCTGGGCTGTCCTAGAACTTGCTTTACTGTCTGGCTTCAAATTTACAGAGATTTGCCTATCTCTGCCTCTATGGCCTATAATCCCAACATTTAGGAAGCTGTCCTAGTTAGGATTACTATCACTGTGATGAACATCATGATCAAAAGCAACTTGGGGAGGAAAGAGTTTACTTGGTTCACACTTCACATAGTCATTGGAGAAATTCAGATAAGAACTCAAATGAGGCAAGAATCTGGAGACAGCAGCTGATGATCCAGAGGCCATGGAGGGGTGCTATTTACTGGCTTGATCTCCCATGGCTTGCTCAGCTTGCTTTCTTATAGAATGCAGAACTACCAGTCCAAGGATGGCCCCTCCCACAATGACCTGGTCCTTTCCATGTCAATCACTAATTGAGAAAACGCCCTACAGACTTACAGTCTGACTTTATGGAGTTATTTTCACAATGACTATAGATTGTGCTAAGTTGACAGAAAACTAGCCGGCACAGAAGTGCTGACAGGAGAATAAGAACTTTAAGAAATTATCAATGAGTTCTAGTCTGCATAATGGGATCCCTTTTGAAAACAAACAAACTGAAGACTAGCACAAAGATAAACATGAGACTGTGTTCATCTTTTTGAGATGATCCTGTGTTCTTAATGCATCCAGACGGTCCAGGCCCTCCTAGGTGATGCTACTATGTCCTTCTTTTGCAGAAACAAGATCTGAATGATTGGAGAAGAGAAGTGTGCCACAACCTTTGTTCCCCAGACTATCATGGATCTCTTCCAAATGGGAACCCCTCTCATACTTGCCAGAACAACGGAAACAAAAACCAAGATACTGCCTTTCCTCCCTGTCCAGTGGGGTGGGCTGCTATGTCCAAAAGTGAGACTCATGTCAGTTCTATCCAAATGGTGAGGGACAAACATGTCTGTAGTTGTGATGAAATGATCTTACACCCAGGGAAGGCCTGGCTATGTCAAAATACCTGGTAACATAAATAATAACATAATAAAGTTAAAAGAAGAAAAGTTTATTTTGCTTTATGTTTTTAGGAGCTTTGGGGTATAGTTACTTAGCACAGTTGCTTCTTGGACTGCTCTGAGGAAGTACATTATGGTAGAAGAAAGCTGCTCACTTTGTGAGCAGGAAACAGAGACAGAACGAGGATCCAATATACCTTTCAAAGGCCCAAGACTAGAAATGTATTTTCTTCAACTAGGCCTTATGTCTTAAGCTTTTTTTTTTACCACCTCCTAGTATGCTACTATTTGTTGACCAAGGCTTCAACTGGTGAGATTGGAAGAGGGCAATCTAGATCCAAACTATATCAAGTAGCAAAATTTTTCCTTAATGTAGGCTTATTTACAATAAGGACAATAAATTATTTCTTCCTCTTCATGACATCAATTCTAAAGGGGATGAAAATATAAAATCTAGTAAAACACATCAGAATATATAGGTAATTTTAGGTAAAATTAGGACAAATGTTTTCATGTCTATAGTGACCTCATTTATTAAATAGGATAAAATGAAATAAATATTAGTTTAATTATAAATAACATTTCAGCATATAAACTAGTGTCATCAAAACTTTTAGTATGCTGATCTATGTTCTGAATAGCTGACAATTCATACAACATGTGATTATACAGCTTTTTATATCAAAAAGTTTAATATTTTTGTAGATCCTAATTTATATTACAAAGTAAGCTATTGAAGCAAAGTACCACAGACAAAAAGACAAAATTTAAAGGGTTCACATATTTATTAATAATTTAAAAATATGGTCACAAGCTTGGAAATCTCATTTGACAAAGGGTTGTCCTACAGAAGAGTTATTCTGAAACAAATGAAAAACAAAGATCTTGATATAGTGACCAAGTGTCTGTTTTAGAAAGCATCTGAATTCAGCTTATAAACCAAAGAGTATTCAAAGTTTTATAAGGACCAAATAACATCATTTTTAAAATGAATTATTTTAATGTATGTCAGATAATGAAATGACATAAAGAAAATGAATTCTATTTCCCATATAGAGATGAGTTTAATAAAAGGGACCTAGATAGGCTTTAAAAAATGCAAGAGACATAGTAAATTAACTTACCACTTCCTTCAAATAAAAAATAGAAATAATTCTCTTGAGAGAACTGAAGTACCATCTGCCAACACATCAGTTATTGAGACCCGTGGCAGGAAACTATTTCAATGGTGAAAACGACTCAGGAATTAGGAACATATTCTGTTGAATATCGAGGTAGTTGACACTTTCTCGAACTGGAAAGACATTGCATAAGTAAGACACATGAAGTTATAAGCTGAATCAAATTTGTTATAAAAATAATTCCTACCCAATGAAACTGCTCACCAGCAGCCACGACTGTGGGATCGTCATGGGACCGTCGTCTCCCAGCTGCGCGACAGTCTGCGTTCTCGATCCACCACAAGACATGGACTGCAGAAGGCATATACACACAAATTCAGAGAAACTAAGCTAAATAAAAGTCCAATTACTTTAAGAGTGATACTAAATATTTCAGTGGTAAGATTTTGGAGGAGTCAGAGACTTAGAAAACTATAGATTAACTAATCAGACTGGTTTTGTAGCTGAAGAAATGAAGCAAGCTTGAACAGGAAATTAAAGTAAGATAGCCAAAGGAACTCAAGACCCAGACTCTATGACTTGCTATTATATTTTATTTTATTTTTGCATCTCATGTTGGCCTCTGAACTTGGTAATGAATGTGTAAAGGTCACTCAAGTTGTGCTGATTTTGAAGGCATACAGGTGTCCTGGAGAGCAGCTGAGATTTAGCACTGGGTATCAGGGCTGCAGTCCTTGAAAGGAGTTCAGGATAGGTCACTGGGGAGGATGCAGCTTGGGCTGCAGCAGAGGACTCAGCATATTGGAGATGCTAGGACAGTGGGATGACTCCCCAGAGCAGCCACAGCTGTGGAGCACAGCAGGCTGAGTCCAGGAAGTACTGTGTGTTCTGAGCTTGGCAAAGCTAGACAACTGGAACAACCATGGCCCTGAAAAGTCCAGACAGTCAATCCATGGGTGGGTCCTAGATGTCAGGCACTGAACTTTTGATACTATTGAATTTGGGGTTTGCTTCAAATTTGAAACTGTGCTCTACTTCCTTCATATTGAAATAAGATTTTACACGAGCCCACAATGGCTTAGGATATTTTAAAGAGACTGAATTTTTAAAGATGATATGATTTTAAAGTTACACTCTGCTTTATACTGTGATAGTAATATTAACAACATCTTGAGGGCAAATAAGAAAGGAAAGTTTATGACTTCATCATGATGTGTTTTTATGTGAAGCTGACAATAGGTCAATTGTGTTAGTTTTTGTTACCTTGACACAAAGCTTGAGGCATCTGAGAAAAGAGCCTCAGCTGAGAAAATGTGTTTTATCACAGCAATAGAAACTTAATTAGGACAAAAGATATGGTTCAGGGGTAGAACACTTGCATAAGGTTCAATGCCCAGTATAGCTACTAATATATTTAAAGGAATAAAAAGATTAAAAAGAAATACAATATTTCTTGAGGTTTTATGGTTGTTAATTTTTTCATTTTATGTGTCAGAAAACAAGTTTAGCATTTCAAAATAGTTTTGGTAGATTTTAAGTTCTAAATAAAAAAGAGACAACTTATCAACTCTTTAAAATGATAAAAGTACAAGAACTTGTCAATAATATATGAACTTTAACCAAAGGAACCTAGCAGACAGGTCACAAATATACACAGAACTTTTAAAGGAAATAGACATCTGTACCTCTGTTAAGTAGTCCATATTCTGTATGGAACACACCAATTAGTTTACTGTAGTCTTGCTTGACATGGGCATTTACTGCTCTTTCAAATGCATCACCCCATAACGCTGGGCCACCAGGTTTCATAAGAAAGGTAGCAAGTTCATAGACTCCTAGAATATGGAAAAATATCTTAAATAATGATAGTAAAGGAACTTCTGCTCATATTCATATTCACTCAGTTTCAGTAGAAACCTGATCTACATTACATATTTGTCAGACTATGATATACACATTTATACAGATGCAGTAATTACATTTGCATTATTTGCCTTAATTTTATGCTTGAAATCCCTTGTCCATGTTTAAAATTATTTATGCTATTAAACTTAATTCTATATATGACAAAAAGTATGTGGTCAGTGAGGGCTGAAAAGATGGTTGTGTTGTTAATAGCATGGACTGCTCTTGCAGAGGACCAGGGTTCAGATCCCATCACCTATGTCAGGAATGTCACAACTGCCTTTAACTAAGTCAGGTGTATCTCACACTTCTAGTTTCCATAGCAGGTATCTGCATTCATTGCATACACAGACATAGATAGACACAGACACAGACACACACACACACACCCAGGGGAGGGGAGACAGAGCATATGCACAAGAATGAATTAAAAATGGTTTTAAAAAGAACTAGAAACTATATATAAATTACTATCTGAACTATTTTAGTATAAAAACTGTTTCTAAAGTGAACACTGAGAGTTTACTCTTAGGAAGAAACCTAATAATTTTTCATGGATTTAGAGAGGTGGCTCAGTGACAGAGCACTTGCCATGAATGTATAAAATCCTTGGTTAACAATAAAACAAAATGAAAAATTTCTTCAATGCCTATGTTTTTACTCTGTGACCTACCATTTTGTGTGTGTGTGTGTGTGTGTGTGTGTGTGTACTTTGCCACTGTAAGTTTTCATATGCAGTGGGAAGAGAAATCTAACACTGTAACAAATGATATTTATATTTCCAGATTTTGGCAAAACCAATCAACCTATAGATATAATTTTATTGTTCCTGAAATATTTTAGCTCCATTTGAAATGCATTTTCTCTCTGCACAGAAGGATAGGATCAGCAGAGGTCAAGAACTATGTTGCAAGTAGATCTGATGGAGGAGAAAACTATCTCATTTAGATAGTGCTGGGAGCTGATAAGAAGTCCAAGGGGACAGGTCCAAATAAGGCTTTTCAGCTTTCTTTGAAGTGCCATCTAAAACATACTATGAGTTGAGAATAACAAAGAAAAATAAAATTCTAGTTAGTTAATGAGTTTCTAATCTGATTTCTGGTTAAAATAGTTCTTTTAAATACACAAGTAAAATCAGCAAAAAGACAAAGAATTTTTTTCAAACTGAAAGAAAGAGGAAGACAAAAATTATTATAGTGCTAGAGCTTGGCAATTCCTCTTAATCAATTCCCAAAAATGTTTTTTAGGAAAAACATAGTGATTTAAAATTGGATGTAACTTATAAATATATTTAATATAACAAACATTTATATTTATATAGAAATATATAAAATATAGTTATATTTAAACATTAATATTGTCTTAAAAAATAATAGAATATACTATATGAGCCTTCATCATCTCACCAATGGTCTCTGGCTCTCAATGTGCAGTTTTCAACCTTACTGACCATGTGAAATTTTCTGTAGCATAGCTAAAGTTTACAAATCCAGAAACCTAATGGGAAGAATTCTTTATTAGTCCTCACTTTTTAAGGCTAAGCAAAGAGCTGCATTTTAGTTTTATGTCAACAATCACTTATGTACATATATAAAAGAGAATCTCCCCCTGCTCTGAAAGTACATTAGAACTTAACACCTGTACCATTTCAGTCATGAAAATGCACAGAGGCTAACAGAGACACACCTTCCTTGGGAGGCGTTCCTATTTTGCACCATGGTACCATATAGACAATTTCACTTTCTTGTTTCTCAATGAAATCCAAATTTGGAATGAGGAATCGTTCTTGCCATTCCCTGTCGTTGGCCAATGCTTTGCAAACTGCAGTTCGATGAGCAAAATCATCTATGGTAGAAAAGAATAGTGAAAAGATCTTTAAAATTGGTTTAAAACCATCTATATTTCTTTGTATTACACATCCAAATTATTAATAATTCATCCAGAGCACACAAGAACACAATGTTGTGGATTTGAAAACAGCTATGTGAAGACATGTCACATCTGCATCAAGTTGCTCTTGGTCTTCAGAGTAAAAGAAATGAGAACAACTATTGTAATCTCATTGAATGGGCTTCCCAAGTTCTGCCTTTTCAAAGGTAGCTATGTACGGGAGTTAAGTTACTGTATGTTTCTCGGTCTGTGATATGGGGAATAATATAACATCAACCTCCAGGTTTGTGGTGAGTAGTAAATGAATAAAAAGGGCTTATAATAGTGTTTAACACTTACTTGTGGGCTATTTTTACTATTTAACTGAAGCATTTAACTGACAGTGTCAGTTGAAAAACATTTTACTCCAGTATTGATGGTAAGCGGTCAAGCTATATCTTGAATAAGTTTTAACATTAAATGAATTGAAAGTACTGGGCATTGTTTCTTTTGCACAAATAACTTCCAAAGAGAAAGTGCTGATTCTCATTCTATTCACACACCCAGCACTCACATCTCTGCTGTCTCTGTGACTGAACCAGGTACACGTTTAATAGTGCATGAGCCTAGTACTATACTTACTGTAAATGCCTCATGAGACTAAGAAAAGTATTAATGTAGTTTATGTTAGGGATAGGAATAATGCGTGCCTAAAGGGAGGTAAGCTAGGACTACTTTCCTCAATGGGCCATGACTTCACATGAACCATGTGTGAAGAATAAGTTCTACTAATTGTGCTGTTGTCTTTCAAAACTGAAAAAACAAAACAAAACAAAGTGTGTCTCCATCATCCACAGAATCCTTCCTTTCTCATTAAAAAATTTTGTAAGCATTAATTAAACATAGATGGCCAAACATAAATGCAATTAATTATTAAGAATTTGCTGAACATGCTAAAATCCTGTTTATGCTATTTTGAAATTACACTCTTCAAAAGCTAGCAAGCATTTTGAATAATTTTGCCATGTTCTCCCTTTTCAAGGCACTGCGACTTTAGAACGAGAACTCTTAGTACTGTATTTCCCTTGACTTCGTAGAGAAAAATGGCAGCAAATGCATTAAAACTCTGGGATGTAGAAATGAACTCAAAATAGTCTCTAAATGCAATGGGATCAGTAAGCTTCAGGGCTGAGGGAAGGACAGAAGTTGACCACCATCCCTTCTCAACTCCACTTAACTAGAAATCCTGAAAGTGTACACTGCTTCCGCAGTGACTGTGATATCCAGCATCATTTCATTTTGTAATCTTAACTTATCTGGACTTGTGTAAACAGTTTTAAATTTTGCATTAAAACAATTTTCCAATAAGTCACTATTTTTGAGAAGTGTAGTATAAAATTTAATAAATTGATAGATGAGAACTCATAATTTCCCAGTTATGTTAGACTTTGGGAAAGGACTGTTAAAGGGGAAACAAGAGTGGTTATGAATTTACTTTTTGATTTTGCACTGCTTTAAAAAAAGTTCTCCTTAATTTGTATCTATATTAATGAATATCCATCTAAGACTCCTGTAGCATCTACCAGAATAAAAATCCATACAGAACATTTGAACTGGGAGACTCATACCATACTTCCAAATATGGAATACTCTGTTTATTCTGCCTCCAAATTCTACACTCCAATATCCAACCAATTCAGAGTGAGCTGTCCGAAGATGAACATTTTTCTTAAAATTTTGCAGGAACTCTTTCATCTTTGAGGGTTTAAGATAATAAGTACAAAACTCATAAAATGTTCCTTCTCTTTGTTTGTTGCCAGTAGCAAAAGATGAACACATCTGAAAAAAAAAATCAAATCTCAATATTTGGGAGAGGACAGAATTTGTGTTACCTTCCAGCCAAATCTGGGTCTGGTGACAGGGAACACAATAGCTGAGTCACAAGCCCTGCTGCCATTTCCCATCAACTCTGCATAGATAAATTTTAGTAGCTTTTAAAGATACCTATGGTTAAACTTGTAGATTCTCCTTAAGTCTCCTTTTCACGGAAAGTCGCCCCAATCTATGGTTGTGCTTTAAGTGCTCCTGACACAGAGGTGGACCCAGCATGGCACCCAGTGAGATGCAAGAATTTACCAGCGGCAGCCACAGAGCACCTGCCTGTGTGTGCCCCCCTAACCCTAACCCTAATCCTAACCCAACATGGAAACGCCCCAGGTGTGGCTATGTAGATCTGCGCCCATCCGCTCTCTTAAAAAACAAAAACAAAACAAACAAACAAAACAAACTGTGGCAGTGGATCCTTTCTCTCTCCTCCCTTTCTTCTTCCTCTCTCTCTCTGTCTCTCCCCCTCCTTCTCCAGGTATCTGAACTCCCTAAAATAAATCTGGCAGTGAGTATATGTGTCTCTCTCCCACACACAAAAACAAGTGCTACTTTAGAGATGCTTCTGTGCTAGGGAACCACAGTTAGGACTCAATTATTTTGTTTTCCCTTATATTCTTTTAATCTATATTGTGTGTGATGACAGTTACATATTGGAAAGAACTCTGTAGACTGTATGTCTTTGGGCATACACAATGAACTTGTTCACTAAAAGAAAACTTTTTTCAAAAAGAGAAATTGCCATTCAGGTCAAAGAATTCTTCCTACATTCAGCAGAAATAGAACTGGAATGTAGGCAATGCATTATGGTGCTATCACTATCCAAATGCATTACAACATTTGGCAAGAGAGCAGTGGTTCTCAATTCTCCTAATGCTGCAGCCCTTAATAGAGTTTCGCATCTCGTGGTGACCTCTAATTATAAAAGTATTTCTTTTGCTACTTCATAATATAATTTTGCTACTGTTACAAGTCATAAATATATGTGATCCCAAAGGGATTGATCCACAGTTGAGAACCACTATAATATGACCATGGATGCTAAAAGAAATTGTCAGGGCTACATGATATTCACTATTAGGTTTCTAATGAGAAACACAAAATGAAGATGGGCTGTAACACATTTAATTGTACCAGATATTATCTTTTAAAAAATAAATAATCATATTTACTATGTAAGTTTCTCCTTCTTGTTCTGAGAGCACTTCTTGCTGAGAAATATTTTGTCAGAAATTACCTTGTGTCTGCTGGTACATATGGACACACATTGTATGACATTGTATTGTAAAAACTCATCTTATTTTCAAGCTGGGGTATCATGCACCAATTTCATGAAGCTAATAATATCATAAAA
Organism: Sigmodon hispidus; assembly: GCA_004025045.1. Taxonomy (NCBI): domain Eukaryota; kingdom Metazoa; phylum Chordata; class Mammalia; order Rodentia; family Cricetidae; genus Sigmodon; species Sigmodon hispidus. The sequence goes on from PVIH01008131.1 coordinate 11,308, forward strand.
ATCTGTTAAAAGAGATCAGATGAATATGAAAGTATGGAAAGATTACTGTATACATGGACAACTTAGTATGGGTAGAAAAAACAATATTTTTCCTCTTAATATACTTTTGCTTACAAAATACTTTATTGTATATAAAGCTTAATATAATTTTCTCCTTTTATTTCATTCCATTGATGTCTACTCTGACCTGTATTCTTACTGTGCAAATCAGTAAACTTCCTATAAAAATCTGCAGCCATCTTTGCATTTTATAGACTTGCGTGTGTTTAATCAAAATCTACAAATGGGATTATTAGAAGTCAATGGCATTCACAATACTTTATAGGTTGATTCAAAGAGTGAGGGTGCATTTGGAGAATGAAATACTTGCCAAAGGCACCAACTTTTATTATTATTTCCAGGAAATAATATATAGGAGGGAACCATTAGAGACGTGTGTAAGTGACTAGACAGAAACAATTTCAAAGATTTCTGTTGCAGAGTCAGAATTATGCTGGGAAGAAATGATACACTTTACTATGTGCAGCATAGACGTGTTCGTGCCAGCACCAACTCATTGCAGAGAATGTTGGTTAAAACAAACAAACAAACAAAAACAAAAAAACCCCCAAAAAACTGACTGTTCTTCCAGAGGACCTGGGTTCAATTTCCAGCACCCACATGGCAGCTAAAAATTGTCTCTGACTCCAAAATTGACACTCTCACACAGACATACACTGGCAAAAATAAATAAGTTTTAAAAAATAAAGAATAAAACTAAGTTAAGCGAAAACTTAGGAAATAATTGGTGGCATTGCATGGACAACCCTAGGTGAGCAATCACAGTCTTTTCAAGCTTTCCCTGGTTCTAGACTAGCTTAACATGATTTCTCTCCCCTTGCGTGGATTAAGTCAAAGTCTCCACTGGAAAGAACTGGATTCATTCCCAGGATAAGCTGGTACTCAACAGGTAGGGCTGGAGGGTGGCTTCCTCTGATGCACATCTTATCGCATCTTAGTGGAGTTTCCCTAGGATCCCGTGCGAAGCCGCCCTAACAGATGGGCACTGCTGGACAAGGCTGTCCCAAGCTACGACTCACAGCTGCAGAGACTCAGAGACCCCCTATTAACTAAGGTCACCAAACCAAGGACCCGGAGACATCCCATTAGCCTAGGTTACCAAGAGCACCTGGGCTGTAGGGCACCTCCTCTCACAGCTCCACCCACCTCCCCACAGGCCGTTGGTACCTGAGGCACTGGCACCCGTGGGGCCAGAGCCTTCCTCAGGCTACTTCGGAGTGCAAGCATGCCGGAGCACGCAGGAAGACCGTCGTCGGGTGCTGGGACACGCGCGCTCCCGGCTTCCTGGCGCACGCCACCGGTTCAGTTAGGTACGCACTGGGCTGGGGCTAGGCTGCCGGGCTCCTCTCTTTCCAATCTGTAGTGTTAGCTCCTCCTTTGTTGTAACAAATTCGGGCCCTGACGTCATAGGTGATGTCGCAATTAGCAGAACCCCGAGTGGAGTTCCACACCCTGCCACTACTTTGAGCCCTCTTGGGGTACTAATACTCCAAAATGTAGGACGTAGTGTGAATGTATGTGGGTACTTTAAAATCTTCAGGTGGGGTGACCTGGGGCACTAATCAGGAGCCTTCACCTTTGTCGCTGAATTCTTTGCATCCCTGTTGACCCTCACCATGGACTGGGAGGCTCCGAGTAAAGATGAGTTAATTTTCCTGGTGCCCAGAACGGTGGGGTCACAGGCCTGAAACTAAGATTTTCACAGTCATATGCAGAGGCATCAAAAGTAGTTTGCTCTATACTACTTAAAACAGCTGACCTTTTAGGTTCTCCTTGATTGTTGGTGTCCAGAATGACTTTATCTAACATGTTATAGCTATGTTTTTCCCCCTATAGCTATGTCTCTGTTAGGTATACTCTGGTGTTTTGTAGTTATCTATTTGCAGACAATGTCCATTTACTAGAAAGATGAGAATTTAGATCACTTCATAGCCCTTGCCTTCTGGTGCCTCCAGTGTTTAAAATAATTAATCTACATTATACTTTACGTCTTGTTACTAGTTACTGCATACATTTAAGTAGCATCCCTTATATGTTAGACTGGGAAGAATTATACGCTTATCAGGTGTGATTTTATTAACATGCCTTGTAAAAGGTTTCTACTTAGATGGGGAAAGTCTTTAAAAATTAGCAATTTTGGAAGAATTTTAGCCTTTTCTGAAGATGTTATTTCCTAAACTAGCAAGTTTAAATGAAGTATCATTTGTGTATTGATAGCATCTTACTTGATTAAAATATGTCAGACTGTTCTCAGCCCTGAGTTAACAGGTCTTTTTACTTATTCAGTTAATGCTTACTGCATTTTTTAATGCTGTAGACACTTTTCTAGAAACTATAGAGGTGGGGAAATGGTAGTTCTTTCCCTACTGAAGTTTACAATTTATACAAAACCTGACTGAAGAAAACAGCAGTTTCCTGTAGCTGAAGTAAGCATCTGTGGATTTAACCAGAGAAAGGAGAATATTGAGGTAAAATATCTATTCTGGATATGTATAGACATTTTTTTCTTGTATTACCAATACAATAGAATATAACAGGTACTTACATGGCCTGAGGTACATAGAGACGCTTTAAAGATATAGAAAGTTGAGTGTGTGTTATTTGCAAATACTATAGAAGGGACTTGGATATATAGGGATTTTGATCTCTTTTTCACTGGGTCCTGGATCCAGTGTGCACTGCTCATGAGAGAATTAGTACAGTAGGAATGAGCACACTACAGTAGAACACAAAGAACTAAAGGTGCTGGAGGAAGATAACAAAGATTATGTGTGTGTCAGTATCCATTCATCCACCCGGCCTTGAAAAAAATCAGTACTAGAAAACTTAGCTTGCCAATAGTGGAAAAGGTGCCTGAACTGGCCTTCCCCTGTAGTCAACTGATGTCATTATAGAACCTTCATCCAGCAACTGAGGAAGCAGATGCAGAGATCCACAGCTAAGCACTGGGCTGAGCTCCCAATCCAGTTGAAGACAGAGAGGAGGGATGAGATGAGCAAAAGGGGGCAAAATCATGATGGGGAAACCTACAGAGACAGCTGGCCCAAGCTATTGGAAGCTCACTGACTCTGAAATGACAACTGAGAAACTCAACTTGGCCCTCTGAATGTGGAGGACAGTTGTGTGGCTTGGGCAGGTTGTGGGGCCTCTGATAATGGGACCAGAATTTATCCTTAGTGCATGAATGTAGGATGTAGGTTTTTCTCCCCCAGGAGAAATCATCAGCTAACTGCAGCCACCACCACCAGTTGACTTAATCTTAGTAGAAGATTTCTTTTTTCTTTCTTTCTTTCTTTCTTTCTTTCTTTCTTTCTTTCTTTCTTTCTTTCTTTCTTTCTTTCTTTCTTTCTTTCTTTCTTTCTTTTGTTACTCCTGACCCGAATCCCTAGATTCTAGATGTATTAAATCCTCCCAGTGAGATCAGTGTTCTCATCAGTTTCATTTTCTAAGTGCTGTGTGTGCTGGACCCCAGCTCTCTAAGATGGCAAATGGTGATTCAGGGAATTCACACCCAGGGGAATCCTGTTCACTTTGCATTGAAGACACTCTCCAAAACCTATTTTTTCTGCTTTTGTTTATTTGTTTGTTTTTTTGTTAAACTTCTATTTTAAGAAAAGGGAACATAGAATTTAAACTTTTGAGACATGCTTCTTTTAAAAATGTGTTTTAACAACTTCCTTAATTTATTTTGGGTAGACACAAGATTCTGCATTAGGAACTAATTTTGAGGGAAGAAATTACTGTATTAAAAAGCATGGAAAGACAAACGCATGAGATTCTGTTTGTTAATTCTTTGTGTGGAGCTTGCTTTTCTTTCTAGAGGCTTTTATGTTCTGCTCTTGTCCATTATCTGAAATTTTACAATAATATTTTTTGGAGGATAGGTTTTCATCCATTCTTCCTTATCCAATAGGTCTCTTAATATAGTATTAGTTAATCAGATTGCCATGCTGAGAATTAAACTTAGGAGGCAAATGCTCTATTACTGAGTTTCATTCCTCACCTCTGGAAATCTTAACTTCTGAAACATTCATTTTGTGCCTTAGATTTTTTTCTTCCCTTTCCATGTCCAGAGCTTCTGCTGCTCAGCATTGGGACTTCTCTTGATCATCTCATGTTCTTTTTCCTCTTTTTGATGTACCCATGAGATCTCAACAATATGGTTGTCTAAACAAGACTTGCACAATGTCACCAGCTGACTTGCCAATGTAGATGAGAAACTCTCACAATGTCCCATGATAGATGAATAGCTACCTGCAGTCAGTGGCTGCTGACAGGGAGAATCAATTTTCATTAATCCCTGGTGGGAAGCACTAAACTCATGCACAGTTGAGCAACTAATAAAGGGACAAATTAGGTTTTGTGTATGTATGTTTATGTATTATGGAACAGTAATTGGAAAAGGAGAGATCATGAATCTGAGAGGGAGTAGAGAAGACAAGGAAGGAGGTAGAGGAGGAAGAGAGTGGTAGAATTATGTGAATACTGTGTTCATGTAAGACATTTTCAAAAAGTTAAAAAGTCTTCATTGTTCCTAGTGCTGTTGGGGTGGGAGAAGTTTTCCTTTTATCATTTAGCTCATTCATGATCATTTAAACATTTAAATAATACAATATTTATTTTCAAAAGCTCCCCTGTATTTTATATGTTTATCTAATTATTCTTTATCAATAAAAACTCAAGAGTCAGATATCAGGGTAAGAATCTGAAGGATCAGATAAGTGGCAGAGAAGTGACCAGTGACCTCCTATCTCTGTCATTTCCTCCATCCAGAAGGGCCAAGATCTTCTCTAAGCTCCATCCTGCTGTTTTCTGTCTCTCTATCTGTCCTTGGACCTCCAAAACTTCTATGGTTAATTATGGTCAACTATTAGCTAGCTCTGCCCTCTAATTCAAAACAAACTTTATTGTCAGAATGCAACCAAAATATTACACATTTCCCCCTTTTTGTATTAATAAAATGGAAGGCTTTAACTCTAACATAGTAAAACTATATACAATTATCGGGTAAGAATTACAGTCACAAAATCCAGTCCATTTGCATTTGGCAAATACAGAGCAAATACTCCATTATCTATCCTATCTTGGTGAGTCCAAAGTTTTTTTTTTTTTTTAAATCTAATTCACTTTCTATCTTAACTTGTGTTACCAACCCCAAACTATCCTTTCATGTCTCTTAACTTGATATACTTCACACTTCTTTTGTGAATTTCTTTTCTAAATTTGGTGCCAAGAAAAACTATAGCTATAACTAGTCTTCTACTCTATCAGAGACACAAGAAGGATATAAAATTGGCTGAGTAAACAAGAAATTTCAAGCAAGCAACTTTTAAATCTAAGAAATGTCAGAGACATATGATTGTCTGGACAGTTACCCCAAGGTTTCTCTGCATTGTTGGGGCATACATTTTTGACCTACAAGCATAGAATATCTGACAGACTTTTCTATGTAACAGGAATTTTGAAAGACTTGTCTTGGCAAAGTTCAACGGCCACTTTCTTTTGTGTCCTGCCTGTCTAATTAGGACAGCATACTGTCAGCAGTTAAGGCAAGGGAAATTTCTTGCCAAAGGGATAACTTGCCACAAATAAAGCAAACTGCATATGAAGTTTCTTCAGTGACCACCATTTTCTTTGAAGTACATTGGTGCTATCAGGAGCAGACATGTCTGGCTGACATAAAACATCTTAAATGCCACATTCTGTAGATTTTTGAAGTGTTTGCTGAACACTTGTCTTTCTAAAATATGTATGTTTGACTTTAAAAACATACTTAACATGAACACAAATTTGATTGTAATAGGTGACTAATCACTAAACTGCATTAGTACTAGAAAAATACATTATATTTTTAAGTGAACTTCATAGGTGCAATACCTTAAACAATAGTAAAAACCTATGTACAGTGCTTCCTAACAAAATAACCTTAAATTTATAATAATATACAAAAATATCTTAAACAAGAGTAGCATATATACAGTATAACATAATCTCAAATTTGTATCAATATATAAAATCTATCCTAATGTAAAATAGGTACAAATAGTAGTTGCTTTTAAGTTGAAAAGTAGACTAATCTACCCTTTTATCTTGTCATTTTTATATCCCCTTTTTTTTCAAAATGAGATCCTTGAATCTAATCTCCTTTGTTCAGCTTTTTTTTTCTGATCATTGCCAATAACAACTTGTAACCAATTCCCCAAAATGATAAATATCAAGACTAGTTCATCATTACCATGTACTAGAAAGCCTGGAAGACTGGTATGGGACTTGATATGTGCTATATACAAGGGATGTTTTCTATTTCTGATTATTTTTGTAATTGAATAAATAACAAAGCTAATTCTAAATCATTGGGAATAAGTTCAGCATTTTCAAGATGCTAAAAACTCTGCATATTGAGAGTAACTATATTAAGAGGTTCTAGAAAAATCTAATAATACCATGAGACTAGCATATAATTCTGACTCTTAAACAGAATCACGAGGGCTTTGAGCCACTTTGCTTAAATTTCCTGACTTATAACCTGCCTTTCCTGATTTGTTTGCATCAGTGTAGAATGTAGAAGCTTCAGAAATTGGTGTTCCACATATAATGTAAAGAATGATCTTTATAAACTGAAGTCTCTTGATTTGGAGATATTTGCCACTAATATCTTCCAAAAGATTACAGCAATCTCTTTAACAGTTTATTTTTTCTCCATAATGAGGAAATTTCAACATTAATAAAAGATACCACAAGTTCTGTTGATCTATTCCTATGAATTGACCAAGTGTTAATTTTTCTTTCAGAATCAATTCAGAAACATTTTCTACATATGTCTTTATTTTTTTAACTCTTTTTGTGTGGTTAAAATATCCATTCTAAGATACTATCTTCTCTCTGCATAAGAATTCCCATAAGAGAATGTGTAGAAGGTAAAATAATCAGAATTCAATTAAGGTCTGGATCCAAACAATCCACATGTGCATCCTGTAATTTATTTTCTATCAAAGCCAATTAATTATGTCTCAGCCTCATCTGATAATTTTTTTGAGCCTTTAAGTCCTTAACACGTTGTAAATTTCAAAATAGAATGCTTAGTTATTTACTTGTCAATCCAGTTGTGGACCATAGACAGTTTTTGAAAATCATTAGAAGTCCATAATTGATCTCTCCTGACTTGTACTTCCTGTGGTTGAATTTTTTGTAGATCTGTGTTATGTCCTGGTTAACTCATAGAATCTTCTTTTTTTGTATTTTTTAGAAGCAATTTATAATCTGCAGCAAGGCAAATTTTTCTTTATTTCTTTAAACATTTTCTCTAAGGTATCTACATCTGTAAGTTATCATTCATATAATGGTAAGTTATAGATTGCAGAAACTGATTACAAAAATTCCCAATGGCTGTTGCACAAAATATTGACACAAGGTGGGAATTACAGTAAGTAGACATTGTGAAGACAAATGTTTCTGTATCCTGTTCTTGTAAAGGTATAGTAAAGTAGCAGCCTTTTAAATAAATCTCTGTATAAACCATCCTTTAGGTAATGGACACCAAAAGAGTTCCAGATTGTAAAGAGCCCATTGGTGTATTAACAAGTTTCTGGCCTAGCCTAGTCCCAAGATCCAGGCCAGCAGCTCCAATTAATCACACAAAGTCTTATATTAATTACATGCTGTTTGGCTTATGGCTTAGGCATATTACTTGCTAACTCTTACTCTTAAACTAACCCATGATTAGCAAAGTGCCTTAGTACCTTTTCTCAGAGCATTTTTGTCTTCTTTCCTCTGTGTCTCCCAGGCATCTCTGCTCTGCTCTTCTCCTTCCAGAATTTTCTTAGTCTGGCAGTCTCGCCCATACTTCCTGTCTGCTTTCTGGCTAATCAGCATTTTATTAAGCCAGTAGGAAGAACAAATATTTACAAAGTACAAAAGCATAATCCCATATCACATTGGCTAAATCACTTTATTAGTATCCTCTAGATCTATTACCTTTCTCTCTTTTCCATATTTCCTTTTAATGGCAAATATAAGAGAATTTCAAGGACTGGTTGATTCTTCAATATGGTGAGCATTTAGCTTCTCCTGTACCAGATGTTCTAATACCTGTAATTTTTCTGATGTCAAAGGCCATTGTTCTACTCAGACAGATTTGTCAGTTAACCATTTTAAAGGTAGAACTGGTGTTACCATTAAAAGATCAACATCTATTGTCCCCTTCTGATGTACAATGTCTATTCAGTGAATGTTTAGTGGCTATTCTTTATAATACCTTTTAAAATTTTTCTCAGAAACATATATTAGTTTATGGTTTGTTTCTGAGATTAGAGGAATATTAATCTAGGTATTCCATTACTGTAACAAATCACATCTCCATACATTCTTTACTGTGTTAGTCACATATGGCTTTAATTTTCCTCTCTGTCCATTTGACCCTATACATTTTACTCATCCTGCACTTTGTTTTACCTGAGATAAAGTTCCAGTTCCTAGAAGCTGAGCATTTACCTCCTGAAGATACCAATTTAGATGTGAAGATTTTGAAGCAATTATTGTTATATCTGCCCCTGTGTCTACCAAACTGTAAATTTCAGTGCCATTTATTTGTATTTTTAACTTTGGTCTTTGTTTATAGAAGCTTGCCAAAATATTTGCTTTATAGTTTCTCCTGAAAACTTTGTTTTATTTTCTAAAGTCATTCTGTCACCCAGAATAGTGTAGTTATTCACAACAGGCATTAAATCTTTTAATTGTTCTGTGGAGGAGTTTCCTCAATGCTGGCAGTGAGTGATTGAACCACATTTAACACAGGGGCCTGCAAGAGGCCTTCTAAGGTGTTTATCAAATGTAAAGGGTTACATTGTCTGTGCTATGTTACTCTGTATTCATTAGTGCAATGTTGGCCTTTGCCACACCTTCTTCATATTCTAGAAGATTGGGGCCTTCTGCTTGGATTACCTCTAGAAAAAACATTGTTCCTAGGAATGACTTGCCTACAATCTCTTTTTAGATGATTTGGTTTACCACAATAAAAATTTCTCAAAATTTTTAGAAATTATTTCTCCTATACAAATATCACCATAAGTGTGAGATCTAATATCAGCTGTACTTATAATCCATTCATTTATGTGTGCTGATTTTGTCTTTAAAGGCCTGACCACCTTTTTACATTCTGAATTAGCATTTTTATAAGCCAAAATATTCAATTAATATTTTCTAACTTCTGGATCTGATATCATTCTATTTGCAGGTGAAGTCAATCTTTAAAAAAATTCATGAAGGCTTCTTTTAGGTCTTCTATAATTTTAATAAATGTCTCAGTTCTCTTTCCTGATTTTTCAATATTGTCCCAAGCATTCATAGCTGCTATATGACATAGAGCAAAGGTGTGATCATCAAATGTAATCTGTCTTTCCAACTCAGCATAATGTCACTCACTAAGGATTTGATATTGGGAAATCTCATTACCTCTAGCTCTACCTCATTGTTTGATGACCCTAGCCTCTTTTCTCCATCATGTAACTGAGGACTAGCTTCTAATAGTGCTGTAACTAAATCCTTCCAGTCTTGTGGAGTGATTCTGTTCTGAATGGCACATGGATTTAACATCTGCTCACAAAAGATGTATGCATATCATATGAAACTATTGCTTCTTTAAATCTCTCAAATCTAACATTTCTATAGGCTCTCAGTTAACTTCTGAATAGCTTTGGAGGTGCCTATCATCTGGTGGTTATTTTTGAATGGTAACTGGATAAATTAAGGTGGGTTTTCTAATAACTTTGGGCCGCTCTTCTTCAGTTTCATAATGTAGTGGTCTAGTAGCTTCTGCTCTAAATTCTTCTATAAATTTGTCTTAATTTCATTAGCATGTTTTTCTAAAGTTGTATCTTAACAGTCAATTTTTCATATTTGGTACCTATATCAAACAACTTTTTTAGGGATAAAACATGAATTAACCAAGTGATAATGATTATAATTGACATGTCAATCCCAATTAAGGTGATTATTCCATCATTATCCCATTTTTAAACTATCCATTGTAGAATTATATAGAAACCTAACACCCTGCATCATAATATTCCCCATTTTTAACACAGGGAAAATTATTTTTCCTTAACCTACTGCCCTAAGAATTCCCAGATTTCTCACCAGATCTGCTGCTGATGAGAATGAAGTGTGAGGCTGGCTGTGCAGCACAGCTGGGCAGAGAACATAGGTGCCACACAACCTGGCTGAGTGTAACTGCAGCTGCTCCCTTGTAACTGGGAGCTGAATGTGGTGGTCTCAACAACAATAGAAGCCCAAGCGGGCTTCCAGGCAGCTGACTTGGTATGGGAATGTCCTGAGAAGGGGGTCCTGTGGAAGACTGCAACCAATGGGGAGAGGGAGCCAGCATCCTGAAAAGTAAACACAGGAACCTGTGGAAGAAGCAGCTGTGGCAGGAAGTAAGGACAGCCCCAGATGGCAGTGGGCAGCTAACTCCAGTGGTGTCCAGAGCCACGGCACCTGCTAAGTTTTGGGTCTGTGGAATTTGGGGCTGGGAATGGGCAGCAGCTGGAAGCTGCTGTAGAGAGGCTATAACAGGAAAATCCAACTTGCTCGGTGGGCTGGAGGCAAGGAAGAAAAAGCCAGCTGGCTGTTGGTGGTTCTACTAGTTACAAAGCCAGGGGCAAGCAACTATCTCGAGATTTTGTGCTCCAAGTTGGATGCCAGATGATGTGTCCATCCAATTTCTCTTTATCTCAGGAGTCAGATATTGGGGTAAGATCCCAAATGATTGGAGAAGTGGCAGAAAAGTGACCAGTGATCCTCTTTCGCTCTTTCATCCTAAAAGGCCGAGAAACCCCTTTAAGACCTGCTCTCCCACTTCTGGTTTCTCTATTTGTACTCAGCTCTCTAAAACTGGTATGGTTAATTTTATTTTTTATTCTTTTTAATATTTTCATTTTATATACCAGCCACTGTTCTCCAGGGCCTTCTCCTGCTCCTCCCTACTCTCTTGCCCCCTCACATCCATCCTGTGAGTGGGTAAGCCCTTCTGTGAGGACCTGGATTCATTCAGGGTCGGGGCCCAGGTCTGTGAGTGAACTTCTGCAGCAGCCAATGGATTCAAAGGTTGGATTCATGCCAGAAAACTCCAATGGCTACCCCTTTGCCCAATCCTGGAACATCAAGGTGTGTTGCATCTTGATTACGTAGGTTTTTCTTTAAAAACCTCCGCCCATTGGGGCAATGCTCTCTTACCCCCTTCTGCTGTGCAGAGCTAGGTGATTGACCTGGGTTCTCATTCCCTGTAGGTAGCAATAAAATCCCCACTTATAACAACATGTCCCTGGTGGAAATTCTTACCTGCGGGCATAACATATGGTGCATAGGCCAGTAGAATTTCCACGCTTTCAGGGATTCTGGACCGAAGAGTGGTGGTAAGTGTGCAGATAGTGCATTTGCATTGGAGAGGCCAAGTGTGTCAGGCAGGAGACCAGGAGCTGCCTAGGGTGACAGTGAGTAGCGTGGCCTGAGAGCAGTTGGGAGGGCTCAGGCCAATGCAGCCTGACAGATCCTCCAGGAAGGCCTCAGGTGAGGGCCAGTGGTTCAGAGGGCTCAGGCACCTGGGCTACGGATGTTTCCTAGTCCTGTAAAGTTTAGTCAGATGGGAAGAAGTCAGCGAACTTGAACTTTTCAGCCTGCCTGGGCCTGCTGTAGTATGGGAACATATCTGTAGGGGACAGGGTGCCTCATACCTGTGACAAAAGCCCTGGGACAAACGATTTCTTCCTTTTCTTTGGACCTACCTCTTTTAACTCATTGCCCAGATATTAGTGCCCTCAGTCTTTTGTGGTGTCTGTGTTTCTTTGTATGTGTGGCCCTGCTTATAAAGAGTGCCAGGAGACAAGTAATCTCTTTCCCACTGGACTAACTTCTAACTCACTTCCAGGATGTTAATATACGTGCTCATAATCTTTTGGTTATGATTAAAAAGTCTAAATTTGCCACCTTTTGCAGGTCAGAATGGCCAGCACTTAGAGTGGACTGGCCTCCAAGAGGAACCTTCAATTTGGCCCTCATAGAGGCAGTAAAGGAAATGGTCTTCAGACCTCAAATAGGACACCCTGACCAAGTGCATGCATAGTGATCTGGAGGGATTTGGTAGAGAATCCACCTCCTTGGATTAAATCATTCTTGCCCTGACAGGTCGACATTCTGGCAGCTACAGAGAGAACCTCACCCTCCAAACCCCATTGGTTCCTAGGTAGAGGTCCTCCAAGGAGGCAGCACAGAGGATAACATCTTCCCCCTCCTTCCTTATGCTCCCAATACTGGTACAGCTATCCCACCACCAGGTTCCCTGCCAGTTCAGTCAGTCCCAAAAGTCCCTGTCCCCTGGGATGAGGGAGGGACCAGCTCAAGGGACCCACAGCCGTAGGGGAGATACCTCTAGTCCTGATACCATAGCTTTTCCCCTTAGACCTGCAGGACCCTCTGACCAGTATGGAAATCCACCACATCACTACTGGCCCTTTGCCACTAGTGACCTTTACAATTGGAGGGCCCAAAATGCGCCCTTCTCAGAAAACCCTAAAGAACCCCACCAACCCACCAACCCACATGGGATGACTGTACACAGCTTTTACAGGTGCTCTTCACAACAGAGGAGAGGGAGTGGATACAAACTGAGGTTCAGAAGCTGTTTCAAGGCCCCACAGGAGAGCCTACAGCTAATCAGACTCTCATAGATACAGTTTTTCCCCTAATTCATCCAATGTGGGATTATAATATAGCTGAAGGTAAGGTCCTGGTCTATCATCACACTCTATTGGCGGGTCTAAAAGCAGCCACAAGACAGTCTGCCAATTTGAGTAAGGTGTATGATGTGAGGCAGGGAATAGATGAAAGCCCAGAAGCATTCCTTGAATGGCTCCAGGAAGCCTTTAGGAGTTATACACCCTATGATCCTGAGGCCCAGGAAAATGCTGCTGCAATGACTTTGGCTTTTATTATCCAGTCAGCTCCTGATATCAGAAAAAACTACAAGGGCTGGAGTGTCTAGGAGAAAAAATTATTAGAGATTTAGTAAAGGTGCCTGAGAAAGTGTACAATGGGAGGGGTAGTACAGAAGAACAAGAAATTAAAAGAGAGCGGTGAAGGAATCAGCACCTTGCTAGGGTGTGGCTGGCAGCCACTGCTGAACCTGAAGAGTGCAAAAGACTATGATGACTGGCAGCTAAGCAGGAGGATGAAAAACTAAGAGGTAATAAAGAAGATCTCAGCTGGGAAGGAATCAATGTGCATACTGCAGAGAGGAGGGACGCTGGACTAGAGAATGCCCCCAGAAGGCGGCTAAGGGCAACACTAAAGTCCTTAGCCTAATGAACAGTGATTAGGGGAGTCAGGGCCCCTCCCTGAGCCCAGGGTAACCCTAAGAGTAGAGGGGAAAACAGCTGATTTTATGGTGGACACAGGAGCCCAGAACTCGGTATTGCTAAAGGCTAATGGACCCATGACAGACAAAAAAAACTTGGGCTCAAGGGGCCACTGGAATCAAACCTTATTCATGGACTACCCAGAGAATGGTGGACTTGGGAACTTGCCAAGTAACCCACTCTTTCCTGGTTATTCCAGAATGCCCATATCCCTTGCTGAGATGTGATCTGCTACCCAAAATGAAAGCCCAAATTTTTCTGATGAAGGGGCTAAATTGCTTAATAAAAATGGGAAACCCATTCATGTATTAGTGACCAGTAGTTTAACTGAAGAGTACAGGCTACATCAAACAACTACTGCACCTGACCCACAGCTGGAGAAGTGGCTACAGGAGTTCCCATCAGTCTGGGAATGGGACTAGCAGCACATCACCCACCTATACATGTGCAAATTAAGCTGGGGGCAGACCTGGTTAAGATCCGTCAGTATCCCATGTCCCTAGAGACCAAGAAGGGCATCACACCACACATTAGGAGGTCCCTGGACTCAGGTGTTCTCAGGCCTGTACAGTCGGCCTGGAACACACCCCTGCTGTCAAGAAGCCTCACACCAATGATTATAGACCAGTCCAAGATTTGTGAGAGGTCAATAAAAGGGTGATGGACATACACCCCACAGTGCCTAACCCTTATAGCTTACTTAGCTCACTGCCTCCCGGACAACAATGGTATACTGTTCTTGCCCCTGGCCTGCAAGAGCCAGCAATACTTCATCTGTGAATGGCAGGACCAGAGATTGGGATTAGTGGCCAGCTGACATGGACCAGATTGTCACAAGGATTCAAAAACTCCCCCACCATCTTCAACAAAGCCCTACATGAGGACCTGGGTGAGTACCAAGCACAGAACTCAGAAATCAGTCTTTTACAGTATATTGATGTCCTGCTGATTGCAGCCACAGATCAAGAAACTTGCCTGGCTGGGACTGAGCAGCTATTGCAGACTTTGGGGAACCTAGGGTACTGCGCCTCAGCCAAGAAAGCCCAAATCTGCAAGCAACAAGTAACATACCTGGGATATATCATGAAGGAAGGGCAGAGATGGCTTTCAGACTCAAGGAAAGAGAGAATATTTAAGATCTCCACACCTACTACTGCCAGGCAAGTGAGAGAGTTCCTGGGCTCAGAAGGGTTCTGTCATCTGTGAATCCCAGGATTTGCAGAACTGGCCAGACCTTTATATGAGACCACCAAAGAAGGACGGGACTTTATCTGAACTGAGGACCACCAGCTGGCCTTTAACAAACTCAAACAGAGCCTACTTTCATCCCCAGCATTGGGCCTAGCAGATGTGACTAAATCATTTTACTTCTATGTAGATGAAAACAAAGGGATAGCCAAAGGAGTCCTAACTCAAACACTTGACCCCTGGCAATGGCCCGTAGCCTACTTGTCAAAGAAACTGGACCCTGTGGCAGCTGGGTGGCCATCTTGTTTCCTCATAATAGCAGCCATGGCACAGATAGTCAAGGATGCTGACAAGTTGACCCTGGGACAGACTCTCACCATAACCACCCCCACACACACTTGAGATAGTTCTCAAGCAGCCCCCTGATTGGTGGTTGAGCAATACCAGAATGACCCACTACCAGATCTTATTGCTAAACCCTTTAGCTGTTGCTAAATAATCTTCTGGATGCCCTCAGCTCTGAATCCAGCTACTCTACTGCCTGATCCAGATTTGGAAGCACCACTGCACAACTGCTCCAGGATCCTGGCCCAGGCACACAGTATTAGACAAGACTTACAAGACATCCCATTGCCTGATGCAGAAGCAACCTGGTATACTGAAAATAGCAGCTTCGTGCAGAATGGTCTAAGGTATGCAGGAGCTGCAGTCACTACTACAGAGGAGGTAGCATAGGCAGAACCAATGCCACCTGGTACATCTGTCCAATGAGCAAAGTTGATAGCCCTAACTAAGGCATTAGAACTGGGGCAGGGGCAAAAAGTTAACATCTACACTGACAGCTGGTATGCCTTTGCAATGGCACATGTACAAGGAGCAATATATAAAGAAAGAGGACTGCTGGCTGAAGAAGAAAAAAGTGTCAAGAATAGAGATGAGATCCTGGCCCTCCTTAAAGCCCTATGGCTACCTAAGAAACTGGCCATTATTTACTGCCCAGAACACCAAAGAGGAGATGGGCTAGTTCCCAGGGGCAACAGTCTGGCAGACAGGCCGGCAGGTGGCACTCCAGATTGACATAGCTTCTGCACATGTATTGGTAGGCCCTGGAGCACCCAACCTACCATAATATCCAGGGTATACTAAGGAAGATATTTCCTGGATTGAGACCCTCCTCATGACCCAGTGCATAGACTGGTGGTAGAGAACTGCAGATAGTAAAATCATCTTTCCTGTACATCTAGGAGATAGACTGCTTCCCAAGATCCATTGATCCTCCCATATGGGGACATGGAGAATGCAGGATGTGGTCAGACAGTCAAGAATAAAAATCAAGGACGTACAGTGAAAAATTGTAGGCATTGTCACCAAATGCAAAGCTTGCCAACTCACCAATGCTGTTGCCAACTCTAAGAACCTTGGGTCTCAACTCAGGAGTAAGAGGCCTGGAGCTTATTGGGAAATAGACTTCACTGAGATAAAACCTGGCACGTATGGTTACAAGTATTTGTTAATATTTTTAGACACTTTTTTTTAGGATGGACAGAGGTGTTTCCCACCAAATATGAAACGGCACAGGTAGTGGCAAAGAAATTACTTGAAGATATCCTGCCAAAGTATGGATTTCCTACTATGATAGGGTCAGATAATGGACTAGCTTTTGTGCCCCAGGTAAGTCAGAATTTAGCCACCTATCTGGGGAGTGATTGGAAGTTACATTGCAAATATAGACCCCAGAGTTCAGGGCAGGTATAACAAATGAACCATAAATTAAAAGAGACCCTGACTAAGTTGACCTTGGAGACTGGTGCAGACTGGGTGGCTCTCCTTCCCTTTGCCTTATATTGGACCAGAAACTCCCCTTATCAGATGGGACTAACCCCATTTGAAATTATGTTTGACATCCCCTCCCCAATCATCCCTAACCTCGAGGCAGATTTGCTAGCAGAACTAGATGACCAAGATCTTCTTGATGCTATGCGAGGAGTTCAGTGAGTCCACAAAGAATTGTGGCCCAAACTCAGGGCCCTCTGTGAATCTGGTTCCTGAACCCCATAGGTTTCAACCAGGAGACTGGTTCTATGTTAAGAGATATCACCTAGGGTCCTTGGAACCCAGATGGAAAGGACCTTATATCATTGTGCTGACCACACCCACAGTCATCAAGGTTGATAGCATAGCCACCTGGATCCACCATTCCCATACCAGGCCAGTGGATCCTGTCACACTCAAGGAAGATTTCCAGAATGAAGGATGAGAAGCTTTAAAAGACCCAGACAACCCCCTCAAACTCCTAGTGTGGTGAAAGCAGTAGTGTGGCTGACACTAGAGATAGAAGAGTTCCATGACTGAGACTCTCAGGAACCAGTCAGAAGGGGGAATATAAGGACCTGGATTCATTCTGGGGGCAGGGCCCATGTCTGTTTGGATTCGTGCCAGAAAACTCCAATGGCTGTTGCTCTTAACTCCTTTGCCCAATCCTAGAACCTCAAGATGTGTCACATCTTGATTACATAGGTTTTTCTTTAAAAATCCCCACCTATTTGGACAATGCTCTCTTACCCCCTTCTGATGTGCAGAGCTAGGTGATTGCCCTGGGTTTTCATTCTCTGTAGGTAGAGAGAGAATGAACATAAAAACGTTTCCAGCCTCCCTGGTGGAAATTCTTACACCTGGGCATAACACTCCTTTACCAGCATGGCATACTAAATTGCAGGACCAAGCCCCTCCTCCCTGTATTAAGGCTGAGTAAGACATTGCACCATAGGAAATGGGCTCTAAAAAGCCAGTTCATGTAGCCAGGATAAGACCTAGTCCCATTGCCTGGGGACTTACAAACAGATCTCTCTTAAGTGGTCTTTTGTTGTTTACTTTCAGAGTTGTGGGTACCACTGGTTAACACATAGAAATAGGCAGAGGAGGCAGCAGAGTCACGGTGACAGCAGAGGCAGCAGAAGGCAATGAGAGCTACAGAGTTAGTAGGCTGGAGGTAGGAGCCAGTTAACTGATAGCCAGCCAAGGACTTGAGTGTCTTGAGAGCAGCCAGGGGAGAAAATAGTGGGCAAGTGGAGGGATGTTAAGAAAAGGAGGAGAGTTGAGAGAGAGAAAGGATGAGAGAGTGCAGAGAACAGAAATGGCAGCCCTGGTCACAAGGAGAGTTCCAGAGAGCCATGGGTTTTTGGGAATGAAGGTCTTAGATTGAAGGCTGGTGGTTAGAAATAAAGAGTCTAGATTCCTAAGCCTGCATAAAACCTGTCATACAGGCTGCCATTAGGGCTGGAGGGATTAGGACACTAGACCTGTCTACAACCTGCAATATAGCCATAGCAAAGTGCTTAGGAATGGAACTTTCTAGGCCCACTCAAGCTGTAGCCCTTGCAGGGCACATGCTCCTGACACTGGATGATTATGTAAGAACTGTCACATGGAAGATATAATTTACTATTTCTCCTGCCAGCTGCTGCCTTTGACTGCTGCCAGATGGGGAGCAATGAAAGCAGCCAAAGAGCAGCTCATTTTCCTTGTCTACCCATGATTCTATTTGGGCAGAGTAGAGTTGACCTCTGTCAACTGATTGGTAACAGCTCCACCAGGACCTTTCCCTAAGGCACTTCTAATAGTTTTTAGTATAATAAGAACCCTTGATAAGTCCTATGAGCACACTGATATCTAGTGTTTTTAAATGTGTAACATGCACAGAACTGCAAGGAAAACAAATGATAAAGAATTGAATATGAGGAAAGAATTGACCTTAAGTAATAGAAATATAAAATTATTTTTTTAAAAAAGTAAACATATTTATCAGGCATGAAAAAGCAAAATACAGCAATGGATGCAAAAGAACTTTAATGATGAGAAGGGTAAGTGGAATTTTAGCATATTTGTAACAAATATAATTAGAACATAATATTTATGATCTATTGTCTAGAATGCCACAAGTCTTGATACTGTTTATTGCCTCCTGCCCTAGTTAGGGTTTTCATTGCCATGAAGAGACACCATGACCATGGCAGCTCTTATAAAGAAAATATCTAATTGGTGTGGTTCACTTACAGTTTCAGAGGTTCAGTCCATTATTATCATGATGGGGATCATGGCAACATGCAGGCAGACATGGTACTGGCTACATCTTGCCCAGAAGGCAGCAGGGATTTGACTAACACGTTGGGCAGTATCCTGAGCATAGGATACCTCAAAGCACACTCATATAGTGACACACTTCCTCCAATAAGGTATACCCTCTCCAACAAAGCTACACCTCCTAATAGTGCCACTCCCTATGAGATTGTAGCCAATTATGTCCAAAGTATCAAAAAAGATACCTTTATGACAGAAGGAAATGCTTAATTTTAGTGATAAACTGGTTACAATTAAGATAGACTTTTTTCTCTTTTTCTTCTTTATTTATTTTGCATTTATAAAAAAAACAGTAAAATGAATTTAAAATGCTGAAAAGTTAACAATAACTATAAAGAAGATAAAAATCATAAGCATGACTTATCAAGGGTGATAATGCAAATAAGATTGCTACACACATATTTACTTTGTGTTCAGCTTTCCCTCTGAATTTTTTTTCCATCCCTGTATATCCTTATTAAAGGTCTCTTCCCCCTCCCTCCACATCAGGCCATTTTTTTTCTTCTCCACAACTCCCCATCCCCTCCCTGGGCAGGGAGCAGACAGTCCCATGGTCCCACTGACCCAATAATGCTTGGATCAGTCTCCACTCCCAGCCAAATCCAGTTTTGTCCCCCCTCCCTCAAGAGTGAGTCAGGTGTTCCTATAGTAGGAGTGGGGTCTGAAGGGTCAGTCCAGGGTGTTTCTGATCCCAAGCTGTTCAGTGGTTGTGGTTTGCCGCTTGGGCATGTTTGGCTTTTTTTCTTGTTTGTTTGTTTAGAGACCACTGATGAGTGAGTCCATCCCCTGCTTATCTTTCTGAGATTGTTATACCTCGCTCAGGAGGATATTCTCCAAATCCATCCATTTGCCTGCGAATTTTAGGATACATCTTCACAATGGAATACTACTCAGCAGTAAGAAAAAATGATATCCTAAAAGATAGACTTTTGGCCCATCCAAATTACCAGACTCTTGGGCTGTCGTCAGTATGTTCCTTTTGGCTGTACCGTGGAGGTCACAGCCACTGCTCTAAAGCTCTTACCCAGGAGTGGAGTTGATGGCTCATAAGTTATATGCATATTAATCTTTACTAAATAGTACCAAAATGATTTATAAGTTTGTACTCTTTATAGAAGCATATGAGGCTTTCTGACTATCTTTATATTATCTTCTTTGTGGTTTGATGTAAACGCCTCATATAACAAATAGGTAACAGTTACAGGGTGATAAAAATTGAGGCAATGTAAGAGAAAAACAGATTTAGTGTTATTTCTGCTTGATTTTTGTCAAACTCAAGAAACTGTGCAGAAGGAAGTAGGCAAGGTTTCTTCAATGCAACCTTAGCTGTGTAGGAGGACAGTTACACCTAAGAAGCTTGTCTCTTGGATCTACCTCTCTGGGTAAGCACTTTTGTGCATCTGTGTGTGCTATATTCTCTAGCCACTAGATGGTAGCATAAGCCAACGTTTGAAGTGTGTGTGTGTGTGTGTGTGTGTGTGTGTGTGTGTGTGTCTATGTGTGTCTTTGTGTGGATTTTTGAGTGTTTAAACTGCAGGCATTTAGAATGATTTAGCTTTTAGGGTACTTTTGTTTCATCTTGGATTTGTTTTGTGTTTATGTGTTCGGTAATGGATTGTTTCATAAAGAAAAACTATAACATTTATGGGTTGCATTATTACTACTATCAACGATATTAAGCATTAAAAATACTATCAATAAAATTAAGAATTAAAAATGAAAAACAAGTTGCATGCCACTTTATTATAAAGAGTCTTAATAATGTCACTAAATATTTGCTAAGAATCTTTGTACATTATGTTGAGCATTGCTTTAGGGAGGAATAAAGAATTTTAAATGCTCTTAGGGGGGTTAAAATCCAACTACTGCATATTTCTTGTGCTTATTAATATATCTTGGTGTTTATTAGATTATTTGCTGATATTCTTATCAGAGTAAGTAGCAGAAAAATTGTGAGCACCTCAATTCTTAACAACAACAAGAATTTATTTAGTGATTGAATTAATAAAACAAATTTGTATGTGTCATGTCACTTGTAGATATCCTAAAGGAGTTATCTTTCCTTAGGATTTACATAGGAAGATGGATTTGGCACCTGTTAAATTACTTCTCTGGAGCGCAGGAGAAATGTTACATAGAAAGTGTTTCTGGATGCTTTTTTATTATCTAATATGGCTTTTTCTTTCCTCACTATCAGTTAAGATACCCTTTATCTTCACATAATCATCTTCATTGTGATGGTTTTTTTTTAATGAACATCAAGTGCATATCCATTGCTCAGTACAGATACCTACTAGATGATGAATTGACTTTTTATATTTATGATTGTGAGCCTAGGCTTTAACGGCTGAGCCATCTCTCCAGCCCTGAATTGACTTTTTAACCTAATTTTACTTGAATCTCACTGACTGATTTTAAAGTAATTTTTTACAATTTATTTTATTTTGTTGATTGTCAATATTGTGTTGAAGATGGAAATATTAGTGCAAGAACTTGCATATTATGTTCAAACAAGAGGACCATATTGTCTTCCCTTCTTAGATGTTTCAGCATACGGTCTAGGATATTTACAACATTACATGATCTAAGTTCAGATGTCCTACTGTGTCTTGTGAAAGTATGAAGGTTTTGAAATTTGAACTCTTTGCCTTAAGACTTTCTCTCAGACACATGTCACATTAGATCTTTGAGATAAACTGGTGATGCTGTGCGACCCAGGCTTCCCTTAGCCTGGCCTTCAATAGAACTAGACTGATGATGCTGTGGGACCCAGGCTTCCCTTAGCCAGGCCTTCAATAGAACTAGACTGATGATGCTCTGCGACCCAGGCTTGTCTTCCCTTGGCCAGGCCTTCAATAGAACTAGACTGATGATGCTCTGCGACCCAGGCTTCCCTTAGCCAGGCCTTCAATAGAACTAGACTGATGATGCTCTGGGACCCAGGCTTCCCTTAGCCAGGCCTTTAATAGAACTAGACTGATGATGCTCTGGGACCCAGGCTTCCCTTAGCCCGGCCTTCAATAGAACTAGACTGATGATGCTGTGGGACCCAGGCTTCCCTTAGCCCGGCCTTCAATAGAACTAGACTGATGATGCTGTGGGACCCAGGCTTCCCTTAGCCAGGCCTTCAATAGAACTAGACTGATGATGCTGTGGGACCCAGGCTTCCCTTAGCCCGGCCTTCAATAGAACTAGACTGATGATGCTCTGCGACCCAGGCTTCCCTTGGACCTCACTGCTGAGTTTTCATCAAGTGTCTTGCCACGGTTGAGGTGCCTGGATCATAGGAAGGGAAACTGTAGAGTTCTTGGGTAGAACTTTACTTTTTAAAAAAATTTTTTAAAAAATTTATTTATTATGCATACAGTATTCTGCCTGCAGGCCAGAAGAGGGCACCAGATATCATTGTAGATGGTTATGAGCTAGAATGTGGTTACTAGGAATTGAACTCAGGACCTCTGGAAGAGCAGACAGTGCTCTTAACCTCTGAGCCATCTCTCCAGCCCCAAACTGTACTTTTCAATGGAACTAAAATGATGTTCTGGCTTCTATTTGTCTTTTTAATTGTGATAAGGAAAAGTAGAGCCTGGATGTCCAGTAGAATGGACAGAGCAGCTCCCAGAGTGATCGCCTCACTTGAAAACTAGACCTTCTGAAATAGACACTTGTTGCAATGAAGAAAAACTGGCTCTGGGTCTGAGCAGTACTGTATTGGGAGAGGAAAAGAAGGCCATGATTTGCTATGGAATTGATCACATTGTCCAGAAATTCTCCCCATCCTAAAGAGCTTGCTTTAACTCCAAGCATGCAGCTACTTTCAGCATGAGCAACACATGGTATCAGAGGAAGGAAATCTCCTTGGCAGATTCCTAAAGGCTTTCATTCTGTTTCCCATATATTGGCTATTGTAGCTGGACTCTATAATAAAGATGCCTGATGGATTCAGGCCAGGGAAGTAGGTATACTAATTGCAGATCTTTACCTCCTCTCCATTTCTCCAAATCCAACTTCAAGTCTCACCCCTCACTCTGAAGCAGACCACCTGCTACTTCTTACTCTCTGTACCCATATTCGTCAGATCACTAAGCAGATGATAACAGAGCATCATGCTTTCCTCCCTCCTGTGGACCCCTTGGCACCCCCTTGCTATTTACTTCCCACCTCCATTCTTACTATTCATCTCCCAATACTTAGAAATACATTTTACCAGGAAGCCTCAGGAGCCACAATTATCAGGATCCCAGGATTTTCTAGCAGGCAACACACAACCATCATTCTATCCTGTGAACCAGAGAGGTCAACAGAAAGCAAGGAACAAACATCCACCCAAGAAAGACAAGACCACCTATTGCTACACAGAATTACAATCTTTCCAAGCCAAGATACAAGTTTAAAAGTACAATAAGCAATAACAACCAGGACAATGTATCTCCATTAGAGTCCAGCAACCTTATCACATCAGGCCCAGATATTGCAGCACAGCTACAGTCCTAGAAAAAGATACTTACAGCAGCCTCTCTGATATGAATAGAGGTTCTTAAAGAGGAATAAAAGAAAATCCCTTAGAGAAATCAATGAGCACACAAATAGACAGTGGAAGGAAATGAATAAAAACAGTTCATGACTGGAACAGTAAAAATAGAACCAATAGAGAAAACCCAAACCGAGGGAAATCTGGAAATGAAAAATTTAAGAACATAAACAGGAACCTTAGAGTCAAGCCTCACTAACAGAATGTAAGGGATGGGGAAAAAAATCTTAGTAATTGAAAACACAATAGAAGAAATGAGTATATATGTAAAAAAAAAAAAGTTAAATCTTAAAAAAATCCTGTTCCCAATCCTCAGGAAATCTAGGACACTGTGAAAACACCAAATCTAAAATAATAGAAATAGAGGAAGGATAAGAAACCCAAGTAAAAGGAACAGAAAATATTTTTAACAAAATCATAATAGAAATTTTCCCAAACCTAAAGAAAGAGATGAGAACAAATAGAGCCATCCATTGCCAGGCATTCTGCAAAGGGTGAGAGACCCTAAAAACATGTTTCCATCAAATCTTTCCTCTTAGAGATCAGGCAACCCATAGAATAGGAGACAGAAAGTCTAAGAGCCAGAGCAGATGGAGAACAACAAGAAAACAGAGTCCTCTAGATCAGCAGGACTGATGCATATATAAACTCACAGAGGCTGAAGTAGCATGCACAGGACTTATACTGGTCTGCACCAGATGGGGTTCTAGAACTGAAAGGAGATGTGGATGCCTTTCCCCATCCTTAACCCAGAAGCAATTCAATTAATAACCACTTACAAATGAAAGCTTAGTTTGCTCCAAGGAGTCTTGCTGGGAAAAAAAACCTACTGTGAAGGATAGGCTGTATGCCCAGCGGTAGATGCCAACAGAAAATGAGCTCAATGGCATCTTTGAAAGTTCTTTGTCTCATCATGTAGTGTCAAGACTCTTTTTTTTTTTTAAAGAGGTATCATATAAATTGTTCTTTTTACATCATAAGTCATTTGTGTATATATTTTGTCTTCCAGTTTAGTGTTTTTACGTAATTCCTAAGTGTGTGAATGAGTGGGCCTCTGTTTCTTGTGCCTTCTCTCTGGCTCTTTCCTTCTGTTCATATACAAATATGATATGTATAGTTTCAAAAGTATAACTAAAATTCAATCAAAGCATATATGATTTTAAAAGAATAAATAACATTGATATTAAAACCACTACTACATTAAAATTGGTGTTTGTTCAAAGCACTATCATGACCTTATAATCACACAATTGTAAGAAATACTTTAATTGCATTAGGTTCATAAAAGTTGTCTTATAAAGATAACTTATACAAATTATTATTACATAATAAATTAAAAACAAGGCACATCTGCAAATTCCTCTGTGTAGCAGGTTCCCTAAATAGTGCTTGATTTTGCAGTCTAAGAGTGCCAGGCTCTGGCTCACATGTCATTACTGTGGCCATCATCTTATTTTGAAATCAGCTGCTCTTTTCCTATTCACCACTGTGGGGATGCTGGATTTAATCTTATTTGTGATCATGTGTTTTTATAATCAGCTTCACTATTATTTTATTTTATAATCACTTCACAAACTCTTCTAATGGTGTGGGTCTGGAGAGAAGTGGACTTTATTTTCCAAATTTTTCTTTACCTATAAAGGCAGTTCATTGTTTCACAAATATAAATCCTGAGTACTGCTTGTCCAGTTTGGGCAGCTTTCTATTAGCTGTGGAGGCGAGGGCAATTTCTTGCCCAGTATCTAACGTTACCATAATAAAAGCAGATTCCATATGCTGATTCTTGAATATTCATCATTTCTTTTTGAAGTAAATTGGTATTCACTTACTGTCATGAAAAGCCTTAGGCTATTAAAACATATCAAATGATATATTCTATAGGTCTTTGAAGTGTTTGAAGACCATCTATCAAAATATATTTCTGTTTGACCTTGAAAACAGGCCACAAATTTGATTGTTAGATAACTAACTACTAGCCTCTATTTCTTAATTATTCTAAATAGTCCATAATAAAAACTTCCAAGGACTAGAAATCTGCATTATATTGTTAAATGAGCTGCCTAGGTAGAATACCTTAAACAAGAATAGAAACATATAGTATAAGAAAATAACCTTAAATTTGTATCAATATGCAAAAAATACACCAACAGAAAATATTTTAGATTAATAGTTGCTTTTTAGTTTTAAATAGATTCGATTCAATTAATCTACTCCTTTATCCTATCATTGCTGTATCCTTTTTTTTTCTTTTTAGAAAGAGATCCTTGAATCTAACCTCCATTGCTTATTTTCCTTCCTTACCATGAGCTGTAACAATATGCAACTAAGCCCCCTAAATTATGATAAACATTCATAATCCATTGAATGAACAAAACCATCCAGGCTACCTCTTGGGAATGTGGGTGTTGAGTTCTCTAGACTCCTTCCTGTTGTTGAGGGTGGTAGGATCTCTAGAGGATCCAGAGAAAATTAAGATAATGGTCAAGTGCTAGGAAAATTAGCTGTATTTTTTTTGTTTAGTCTCTGTGTGATAAGAGAGTATAGAGCTTATCTGATGTCTATGTTGGACAGTCTCTGAGGCTAGCAGCTCATTTCAGCTAGCAGCTTTGAAGTTGTTCTAGATGCAGAATTTTGAGGAAACTATACATAGGAATTTTGAGAGGTTGGACTACTTGTTTTCTGAAAACACAAACTTTTAAAGGTAACATATATATGTTATATATGTTAATACATATATATCTGTATTAACATAAGTATGTAATGTGCAGTATCAACAAATCAGTTAAAGATGATTTTGTTTATGTCTGAACAGATAAAAAGGCATCTGTTAAATTTACAACTTTGTTTGGTCTATATAACCAAATCTCTATCCATGCCAAATAAAATGAGTGCATGTAACAATAAACCATGAGGACTCTGTAACCAACAAGATTTATCATGTTTTATTGAGTATCAAAGCTGTTCCCACAGTAGAGGGATCAGCATATATATCACATTACCTGTAGTCTTTCTTGGTTTCTTTTTTATGTCTGTATCCAAGACTTTCAGGAGATTTCTGTTGATTGTTTTGGCTCTATTGGATCTTTACTTTTTTTGCTCTTTGGTCTTTGGGAGGGGTGCTACCCAGATCCCAAATAAGTCATATGGAGGCTAATTAGTACTTACAAATGCCTGGCCTTAGCTTGGCTTGTTTCTTGCGAAACAAAAGTAGAAATATAACACACACACACACATACACAAAACACACATATACAAAATTAACTTTAAATTTGTATCAGTATACCAAAATCCATGCCAATGCAAAATATCTGAGAGTAATTGTTTTCTTTTTATACTATATTTCTATATTCTTCTAAATATAATAGACATCCATGACCCACCAAATAATCAAAAGTCTCCCACACCCCTCTTGGGAATATGGGTATTGTGTTCTTCAAGCTGCTTTTTGCTGTCTGTGGCTGAAGGCATCTTTAGGGTCCTAGAGAGAAAATTTGAGATAATGGTCAAATTCTGGGAATACCAGGTATAATATTTGTTGACAGATATTACCTGTCAAGGATCAGGAGGTCTCTCTTGATCAAACCTGGCCCATATTATTCCTGAAGGAATCTACTATTTCTCATCTTCTGTGGGAACAAAAGCAAATATTCTTCTCTAAAGCATTTTTGATTTTATTTTAAATATATTTTTTACTTTCATTTGAAAAAATTCAAAATCAACATAATAACATACAGGATCCAGACTCACTGTGTAATTCTCATCTCTATGTGTTTTATTATTTTACTTTTCTCTTTAAAGACTATTATTTTTAAACTTTCTTTCTAAGCCTAGTCACACTGTAAAACACACTGGAACCTGTTAAGAGGCTATTTCATATTAACCATTTATACTGTGTATCTTTTAGCCTTTTTTGTCTGTTTGAGCAAAAAACTCTTAGCCTAGAACCCCAATGCAGCTTTGGTGACTGGCCCCACCTACTTCTGGCTTCTTGGGCCAAGAAAGCCTGAAGCTCAGGGCTAAGTCAGAGACTTGAGACTGAGAGCTGCATTAAATGTTCCTACCCATGTACCTTTTGTTAGTATTTTGCACGAGAAAAGAACTTGTATGCTACAAGAGAGCCATATGAGGTTTATTAAGGAGGGGGAAGAGGGAAGACAGAAAGAGCAGGGAGATGGAGAAGAAAGAAGAGAGAGTCTTCCACATGGTTAGAGATTTTAAAGCCTAGGCATGCCCTACGTCACAGGCTTTGGAGAGAGTCCTTGCACATGGGGGCGTGGCTATAAACCAGCACCTTTTGCCTTTGGACTTCTTTCTTTTCTTCTGTAATCTTACTTTTACTCTCACTCTGTGGGTGGCTGAGTGGTTAAGCCCTAGCATTCTCCTCTCTTTGTTCTCTTGCTCCTTCTTTTTTTCCTCCCAAATTTCTCCTTCTATTTATTCTTTCTGCCTTCCAGCCCTGCCTATCCTTTCTCCTGCTTTATTATTGACTGTTCAGCTTTTTATTAGACCAATCAGGTGTTTTAGATAGGCAAAGTAACACAACTTCACAGAGTTAAATAAATGCAACATAAAGAAATGCAACACATCTTTGCATCATTAAAGCAAGTACTCCATAGCATAAACAAAAGTAACGCACTTGAAAATAATATTCTATAACAAATTTATCCTAATCACATCTGAACCTTATTAATTTTGAAGAGAACCATAACTTTTGATTCCTGTGAAAACAAAGACATCATCTCTTTTCCTAAGGCAACATATTTTCTGAATTCCATTTTGAAGCTAAGACATACTTAAAATATATAGGTTGGTTTAATTTAGCTGCTTTCAAAATCCAATATCTCTCAGAATCTATTGTTTTTCATACAGCAGCATTTAAAAAAATCAAAGTCAACAAAGCACCATTTAGGATCCAGAAACCCTCTGTTTTTCTCATTTTCCATGGTTTATTCCTTTTATATTACTTTATTTTTCTTCAAAGACATTACTATTAAACTGTTTTTTTTCTATGACTGTCTTTACCTATTTTCTTTAACATCTAAGCACATTTTAAAACATAGTGTATCTGTTTAGAGAATTTCTTGGTCTAGACCTGTGTTAAGTGCCTGCAGCCATATACTTGCAACATTCTCTGACATGTGAGCCAAACCGTAAACTGCCAGGTCAACTACCACACAACTCAGCTTAGTGCATGGTGTTGGCACATGGTGCTGGTGACTGGCTCCAGGCCTCAGGCAGTGGCTGGTAGCTGCCTCTATATACTGATCACTAGCCCACCTGAGAGACTGCAGGACCAGGAAGCCACATCTGGCTACTTACCCAGAACTTTTCTTAGCTTTCTCAGGCCCTTTGTTTGGATATTCAAGCCTCCTCATCAGATGCCTTGTGGAGTAGATTTTTCTTTGAACTGCCAGCTCACAAATAATAACATGGATACTTATTATTAATTATGAAAGCTTGGCCTATAGCTTAGGCTTGTTCCAAACTAGCTCTTATAACTTAAATTAATGCATTTATATTAATCTACATTCTATCATTTGTCATTACCTCTCTTCTTGCACACTCTGTTTCCTCTCCATGTCTCCTGGATCCTCCTGGATCCCTCCTTCCTTCTCTTCCTTTTTCTCCCTTGGAATTCTGCCTATACTTCTTGCCTAGCTATTGTTCATTTATCTTTTTATTACACCAATTACAGCAAATATATCCCCTCACAGTGTACAACTATTCCACAACATGTCAATACTATTCGTATTTCATAAATTTACCTGTTGGAATCAATTGTTGCCAAGTCTGCTTCTTGGAAGAGGCATATCTGTCAATCCATGCTACTAGAACCTTCTCTATAAATTCCCTTACTTGAAAGATTAATCCTCATATCTATGTAGCTTCCTTTCTGATTTAGAAAGAATATTTACAATTCCTACCTTATGTTTCAAAATGTTTTAATAGTACCTAACTCATGTTACTACCTAACTTCTTCTTTTCTCTTTCACTCTCAGGGAGTGTCACTAATACTGTTTCACACACAATGGGAACCATTACATTCTATTTTGCCTATTTGGTCCATAGTGTCATATATAATGGGTTGTTGTTCCTTTCTTACTCATATTTATTTTCTGTGGTAATGATGATGCTAAATATTACTAATTACCAAAGAGAACAAAATAATTTAGAGCAACTTGTTTTTTTAAGACTTTATTTATTTATTTAGTTGCCTTGGTGTTTGTCTGGAACTGGAAATACAGACAGTTGTGAGCTGCCATGTGCGTGCTGGGAATTGAACCCTGGTCCTCTGGAAGAGCAGATGGTGCTCTTAACCGCTGAGCTATCTCTCCAGCCCACAACCTGGTTTGTTTCCATCATTTTCTTGTACCCTATGTATTCCTGTCTTGTAGGTTATTTCTTCCCCTCTAATTTTCAGTATTTCCATACATTTATCCATAAATAATGCTTTGGAGAGAAACTTTACAGATGGCTGCTCACATCACCCTTTGTGGATTCACTCAGCATTGTGTTTTTTTGTTCATAGTATCTATTCAGTGAAGGAAGTTCAGTCTCTAGCCCAGAAATAAATAAGTAAATAAATAATCTGGATTCTAATCTCTTTTTAGCTATAGATATAAGTGATAGATACTATTTGTGTCATGTTCTGAATTCTCTTAGCAGTATATTTTTCCATATAAATGTTTCAAATTAAATGTTTAGTCCTTTATGTTTTGCTCTGCCCCCTTGCCTTACTTAGATGCATATTTCCTTTCTCTGTGTTTGAAGTATTCATCTATATTTTCCTTTAGCTGATTTGTAGTTTTCTCTTAAGTTACATACTATTTCACTTACCAAATGAACTACCATATATTCTGTGACACTTCTTCTTTCTGTAGTCTAAAGTATTTATAATACCTGTTCCTGTTTCTTTAGGAATGAAAGCAAACCTGTATTTTTTTTATTTATTTATTTATTTATTTATTTATTTATTTATTTATTTATTTATTTATTTATTATGTCACAGTATTCTATTAGGCATGGACTCTTGTATTTAATTTAAAATAGAATGTCTTCTCATCCTGATTATAGTTTGCCCTCTGTCTACTCCTCCCAGTCTCTTCTCCTTCTCTCCCCTCCAGATTCACTTCCTTTCTGTTATTACAAAAAAGGCTTCTAAGAGATAAAAACTAGAAACAATAAAATGATATATAATAACATGAATCAAAACTATCATTTCAAAGTTGGACACAACTCAACAGGAAGAAAAGAGTTCCAAGAGCAGATAGTCAGAAACCCACTCATTCTCACAGTTGGGAGTTCCATAAAAATACTAAGATACTAGATATAATATCTAGGAGGACCTGATGTATAACCCGTGCTTGCTGTTTCAGTCTCTTTGAGCTCATATGTAACTTGCTTAGTGTATTCAGAGAGTCTTGTTCTCCTGGTGTCCTCTATCCCTTCTGGACCTTACAATATTTCCACTTTCCTGGAAAGCAAGTCTTTTAATGCCAAAGAACCAACATAATTGAGACCATTTTCTTTAGTCATGATCCATAATAAAAAGAAAAACTTCAAAATATAGTTTAAGCATGAACTTTTTTTTTTTTGAGTGAAGTTCCATTTTTCTATCCATGTATCCCCTTGTTCAAACTCCCTTCCCCCTCCCAAACCCTTCTAGTCACTCTCTCTTCTCTCCATCCCCATATCTCCTCCCCAGAAAGGGCAGGAGGTCCTAAGGTGGCTCAGTTCAGCATCCACTCCAGACAAGTCCAGTTTACTCATCCCAACATCAAAACTGGGTCAGGTGTTCCTCTGGAGGGAATGGGCTCTAAGGTGCTGGTCCAAGGAGCTTCAGATCCCAAGCAGTTCAGTTGTGGTTTGCAGCTTGAGTGTGCTTTGCTTTTGGTTTAAAGTCCACTAATGAGTGAGTACATTCCCTGTTTATCTTTCTGGGTTTGTGATACCTTGCTAAGGAGGATATTCTCCAAATCCATCCATTTGCCTGCCAGTTTTAGGATATCATTTTTTCTTACTGCTGAGAAGTACTCCATTGTGTAGATGTACCACAGTTTGTTAATCCATTCTTCAGTTGAGGGGCAACTAGGTTGCTTCCAGTTTCTTGCTATTACAAATAATGCTGCTATGAACATAGTTGAACTAATGCTTTTGGGGTGCAAATGTGCATCTTTAGGGTATATGCCCAATAGTGGTATTGCTGGATCCTTGGGGAGATTAATTGCCAGTTTTCTGAGAAACCTCCATATTGCATTCCAGAGTAGCTGAACTAGTTTACACTCTCACCAACAATGGAGGTGTGCTCCCTTTGCTCCGCAACTTCTCCAGCATAGGCTGTCATCTGTGTTTTTAATCTTAGCCATTCTGACAGGTGTCAAGTGGTATCTCAAAGTTGTTTTGATTTGCATTTCTCTGATGGATAAAGATGTTGAACACTTTTTCAGCTGCCTTTCAGTCATTTGTAATTCTTCTGCTGAGAGTTCCATTTTTAGTTCTGAATCCCATTTCTTAATTGGGTTATTTAGGGCGTTGGGCTGTTGAGTTCTCTATATATTTTAGAGATCAGTCCTCTGACACTTGTAGGGTTGGTGAAAATATTTTCCCATTCTGTATGCTCATGTTTTATCTTATTGACTGTGTCCTTGGCTTTACAGAAGCTTCTGTTTCAGGAGGTCCCACTTATTGATTGTTGTTCTTAGTCTGTGCTACTGGTGTTATAGTTAGAAAGTGGTCATCTGTGCCAATGCATTGGAGGGTATTTCCCACTTTTCTTTTCTATCAAGTTCAGTGTAGCTGGGTTTATGTTGAGTTCTTTGATCCACTTGGATTTGAGTTTTGTACAGGGTGATAGGTGTGGAACTATTTGCATTTTTCTAAATACTACCAACCAGCTATGCCAACATCATTTGTTAAAGATACTATCTTTTTTTCCATTGAATATTTTGGGCCTTTTTGTCAAATATCAGGTGTTCATAGGTGTGTGGGTTAATGTCTGAGTCTTCATTCGATTCCATTGATCCACATGTCTGTTTTAATGACAATACCAAGCTGGTTTTTATTACTGTAACTCTATAGTATAATTTGAAGTGGTGGATGGTGATGCCTCCTGAGGTTCTTTTGTTGAGCAAAATTGTTTTGGCAATCCTGGCTTTCCTGTTATTCTAAAGGAACTTGAGTATTGTTCTTTCAAGGTCTGCAAAAATTGTGTTGGGATTTGGATGAGAATTGTATTGAATCTGTAGATTGCTTTTGGTAGAATTGCCATTTTTACTATGTTGATTCTACCTATCCAGTAACGTGGGAGATTTTTCCGTTTTCTGATATCCTCTTCAATTTCTTTCTTCAGTGATTTAAAATTTTTGTCAAATAGATCTGTTACTTCTTTGGTTATATTTACAACAAGGTATTTAATGCTATTTGCAGCTATTATAATGGGTGATGTTTTTCTTATTTCTTTTTCAGCCCTTTTATCTTTAGTGCATACGAAGGCTACTAATTTCTTTAAGTTATTCTTTTGTCCTGCTATATTGCTGAAGATGTTTGTCAGCTGTAGAATTTCCCTGGTAGAATTTTGTGGGTAACTTATGTGTACAATCATATCATCTGCAAATAGAGATAGTTTTACTTCTTACTTTCCAATTTTTATTCCCTTAATCTCCTTTTGCTCTCTTATTGCTTTAGCTAAAACTTTGAAAACTATATTGAATAGATAAGGGGAGAGAGGACAGCCTTGTCTAGTTCCTGATTTTAGTGGAATTGTTTTGAGTATTTCTCCATTTAGTTTGATGTTAGCTGTCAGCGTCTAATAAATTGTCTTTATTATATTTAGATATATTCCCTGTATTCCTGAGCTCTTCAGGACTTTTATCATAAAGTATTGTTGGATTTTGTCAAGGGTTTTTTCAGTGTCTAAGGATATGATCATGTGTTTTTTTTCCTTCTGTGCATTTATATGATGAATGACATTTACAGTTTTTTGTATGTTGAACCATCCCTGCATTCCTGGGATGAAGCCTACTTGATTGTAATGGATGATATTTTTTATATGTTGTTGTAAATGGTTTGCCAGAATTTTGTTGAGAATTTTTGCATCAATATTCATGAGAGAAATTGGTCTGTACTTCTTTTTCTTTGTTGCATCAGTGAATAGTTTGGGTATTATGGTTATTGTGGCCTACTAAAAAAATGTTTGGTAATATTCCTTCAATTTATACTGTATGGAACAGTTTGAGGAGTATTAGTAATAGTTCATTGAATGTCTGGTAGAATTCTGCACTGAAACCATCTGGACCTGGACTTTTTTTACTTGGGAGGCTTTTAATGACAGCTTTAATTTTCTTTGGGGTTATAGGTCTGTTTAGATCTTTAATCTGATCTCGATTTAATGTTGGTAAATGGTACCTGTCCAAAAAGCTGTTCATTTGTTCTAGGTTTTCCATTTTTGTGGATATAGATTTTCAAAATATGATCTGATAATTCTCTAGATTTCCTGGGTGTCAGTTTTTATGTTCCTCTTTTCTTTTCTGATTTTGTCAATTTGGATACTCTCTCTCTCTGCTTTTTGGTTATTTTGGTTATTTTGGATATCTATCTTGCTGACTTTCTCAAAGAACCAACTCTTTGATTCATTGAATCTTTGTATTGTGCTTTTTGTTTCAATTGTATTGATTTCAGCTCTAAGTTTGATTATTTCCTGCCACCTACTTTTTCTAGGTGAGATGGCTTCTAATGATTCTAAAGTTTTTAGCTGTGTTGTTAATGCTCCAGTGTGGGATTTCTGTAGGTTTTTCATATAGGCATCTAGTGCTATGAATTTTCCTCCTAAGACTGCTTTCATTGTACATAAGTTTGACTACGTTGTGGATTCATTTTTGTTAAATTCCAGGAAGTCTTTGACTTCTTTCTTAATTTCTCCCTTGACCCAGATGTGGTTCAATTGAGTGATGTTTAGTTTCCACAAGTTGGTAGGCTTTCTGTAATTTTTGATATTGTTGAACTATAACTTCTGACCATGGTGGTCTGATATGATACAAGGGATTATTTTCCTTTTTTTTTGATTGATTGACATTTGCTTATGACCAATAATGTGGTCAATTTTGGAGAAAGTTCTATGTGATGCTGAGAAATATGTATATTTCTTTGTGCTTGGATGGAAGCTTCTGTAAATATCTATTAAATCCATTTACCTCTTAATCTCTCTTAGACTTCTTATTTCTCTGTTGAGTCTCTGTCTGGTTGACCTATCCAAGGGTGAATGTGGAGCATTGATGTCTCCCACTATTAGAGTGTGACATTTGATGTGGGATTTAAGCTTCAGTATTGTTACTTTTACATATATCAGTGCCCTTATATTAGGGGCATAAATATTCAGGATTGAAATCTCATCTTGATCATTTTTTCCTAAGATGAATAAGAAATGTTCATTCTGGTCTCTTTTAATTGATTTTAGTTTGAAGTTTACTTTGTTAGATATTAGGATGACTATACCAGCTTATTTCTTGGGGCCACAGGATTGGAAAATCTTTTCCTAACCCTTTATTTTGAGCCTGTGTCTGTCTTTGAGGTTGTGGTTTGTTTCTTGTATGCAACAGAAGGATGGCTTTTGTTTTTGTATCCACTGTGTTAGTGTGTATATTTTTATAAGTGAATTGAGTCCATTGATATTAAGGGATATTAATGACCACTGGTTATTATTTCCTGTTATTTTAGGTAGTAGCTTATGTGTATTTTCTTTCTTTGAGCTTTTTTTCCTTGAGTTTACTGATTTTGATTTCATGGGTGTATCTAGGATCCTTAGGTTGGAATTTTCCCTTTAGTACTTTCTGAAGGGCTGGTTTTGTGTGTAGGTGTTGTTTAAATCTGATTTTGTTGTGAAATATCTTGCTTACTCCATCTATGGTGATTGATAGTTTTGCTTGATATAGTAGTCTGGGTTGGCAGCCATGCTATTTTAGTGTCTGTATAACTTCTGACCATGACCTTCTTGTTTTCATTGTTTCCATTGAATAGTCCAGTATTATTCTGATGAGTCTGCCTTTGTAGGTAAGTTGGCCCTTGTCTTTTGCAGCTCTTAAATTTTTTCTTTGTTCTGTATGTTTTGTGGCTTGATTATTATGTGGGGGACAGACTTTTTTGTCTAATCTATTTGGTATTCTGTAAGCTTCTTGTATCTTTATGGGCATTTCCTTTTTTAGGTTGGAAAGGTTTTCTTCTATGATTTTATTGAATACATTATCTGTGCCTTGGAGCTAGTCTTCTTCTTCTTCTCCTCCTCCTCCTCCTCCTCCTCCTCCTCCTCCTCCTCCTTCTTCTTTTCCTTTTATTCTCAGGTTTGGTCGTTTCATGGTGTCCCAGATTTCCTAAACGTTTTGTGTTATGGCTTTTTGGTTTTAGTGTTTTCTTTGACTGATGTATCTATTTCTGCGACTGAGTCTTCCACTCCAGAGAGTCTCTCTTTCATCTCTCAGATTCTGTTGGTTATGCTTGTATCTGTAATTCCAGCTCTTTTCTTCAGATTTTCTATTTCCGTCTTTGCCTCATTTTGTGTGTTTTTCTTACTGCTTCTATTGCAATTTTTAGTTCCTGGAATGTTTCTTTAATTTTTTGGTTTTCCTTTTCTTGGTTTTCTTTCATCTCTTCTAATTTTTTGTTTGTATTTTCTTCTATTTCTTCAAGGAAAATTTTTATATCCTCTTTTAAGGCTTCTATAATCTTCATAAAGGTGTTTTTGATGTTGTTTCCTTCTATTTTCTCTTCTTTGCTCTGTTTAGGTCTTGGTGACATAGAACTACCAGTTTCTTCTGGTGTTACCTTGTTGTTTTATATTGTTATATGTATTCTTCCACTGGTATCTACCCATTGTTTTAGTGGTTCATTCTAAGTCAGTTCCTAATCAGTTGTGGCTAGAGGGCTAGTGTGTCTCCTGTCTACTCTGAACATAGGGTCTGTATGATTTCTGAATCTGCTCTGGAAATGGGTCTGCATTTTGAAGGTGACCGCTGTCTATGATGATGCAGTTCACCTGGGCATGGGGCCCGGCCATGGGGGTGGTCCTTTCTGCTGAGGATCGATGTGGAAGGACCCTCCCAGCTTTAGCCTAGGGCCTGTCTGCTAGTAAGAGTCTGAGGTCAGAACCGTGGGTATGACCCCTGCCCCAGAGATGGATTCTCTGTTTGGGAAGCCCAAGGGCTGGAATCTGCTCACCTCTGAGTCTACTCTGGACACTAAACATGAATTTTTTGACATTTTTTTTAATTTAAAAGTTTTTTTTAAAAGCATACCAACAGCAGTTCCCCTTTCCTCCTCTCCTCTCACTCACCCCCTAGCTTCCTAACCCTAACCCAATTCACCCACCACATGTTAAAGAGGATAAGGCCTCTTATGGGGAGCCAACAGAGTCTGAGCTATCAGGTTGAAGCAGGACCAAGCCCCTCTTCCCCATATCAAGGCTGAATAAGGTATTCCTTTATAGGGAATGGGTTCCAAAAAGCCAGTTTTTGCAGAAGAAATAAATCCTGGTTCCACTGCCAGAGGTCCTATCAACTGCTCAAGCCACATAACTGTCATCCACATTCAGTCCCATGCAGGATCCCCAGCTGTCAGTCCAAGTTCAGTGAGCTCCAACTAGCTCTGATCAGCTGTTTCTGTGAGGAGTGGGTAGTTCTGTTCTCTGATATTACAGGCTTATTTTTATTAAATATAAAATATATCACCACATCCCCATCATGATCTCGACCCTTTTGCTCATATAATCCCTCCTTCCTTTCTTTGACTGGATTGGGAGCTCAATCCAGTGCTTAGCTGTAAACCTCTGCATCTGCTTCCACTAGTTTCTGGATGAAGGTTCTATAATGACAATTAGGGTGGTCATCAATTTGATTACAGGGGAAGGCCAATTCAGACACCCTCTTGACTATTGCTTAGAGTCTCAGCTGGGGTCATCCTTATGGATTCTTGGGAGTTTCCCTAGCATCAAGGTTTTCCCTAGCCCCAAAATGGTTCCCTCATTTAAGATATCTATTTCTAAACATGGAATCTTAAAAAATCTTCAAAATAATTTTTATATTACAAATAACACAATGGAAAAATAAAATATTCATAAACCTATTGATAACACACATGCTATTAAAATTTGTAACATAAAGAAATTTTATGGTTCAATAATGCACTAAGAAATAAACACTATATATCACTACATAGAGATCTCAAGAAGCTAGAAAAAGAGGAAGAAAAGAAATTTGATGACATTTAGGGACAAAGTATAAGATTTTATAAGACAACTGCAACAAGAGTACCTAAGTAATTAAAAATGAACTAAGAACTAGATAGGTGTAACTCACCAAAGAGATTCTGTAGATGGCCTTTCCTATGACTTCTCCATCTTAACAACATTGTCTACTATTTGAGCACAAATTTATTTTAATATAAAGTTATTTCCATCTACTTGTCTGATCGATAGTAATTTCATTTGTTACTGTGCCTGACATGCATTTTCCTCTTTTAAAATGCCTTGAATTTTGAAACTTTTATTTAGATTGAATAGGTGCATGGCTAGTAATTGCAGTGTTAGTTACATTAAGTAAAATTTTGTAGCTTTATAAATATAATGGTAATGAAGTTTCCATATTAACACAATCATCTGAATCATTATTATAACAACTGCTACACAATTACATTGTCTTAGACCAATAGTGACTGACATTTATTTTGTCCTTTATCTGGTGTGAGAAGGTACAGGAAAGAACCACCTTTGATGATTTATAAATTTTCTGATTTAAACTTTAACTTGATGTTTATCAAGTTTTCATATCAGAAAAGCTCTGGAAAAATGTGCATAGTTATGAAACTCCATTGTGTTAAGAATAACAGTGTTATACAATAAATAGGTAATTGTCATGTAGCTATATAAGTGTCATGAAGACTGTCCTAGCTTTAATTATATTGGTTATTGAGTAAAAATTGTAAAAAAAAATCTCTCCTTTGATTAATAAAGTTCATATGGGCTAACATGAGAAAATATAGTCTCATTAGAAATAGCTGAAACTGTGAGAAAGAACGTTGAAAAGTGTGCATCATGCCAACTCCAATAAATCTGATGTATTTCTTCTCTTTCTCTTTCTTCCCCTGTACTAACCCCCTGGGAATAACAACTGAAACCCTGTCAAGGCTGTGCATAATAAATTAACTTTCACAGGGACTATTAAACTTTATTTTTAATTTCTCACTTGCAAGAGTTGTAAGTACCTATTAAGTTTTGCTTTTAAAATTATAGAACTTTTTTTAAGCTTAGAGACTTTGCAATAAAGTTTTCGCTGGAACTATTAAATTTATTTTAAGATTTTTCTCTTGTAGAGTTGTAAATAGCCTAATTAAAAAGTTTTGACTGTTGGAAAATAGTTAAACTTTTTCCTAAGTTAAGTTTATGAAGATTTGTAATCTGCTGCAGGAGGAGGCTTCTGATTATAGCAGATTGTCCTTAGGAGTCATTTTATTGCTATGCTGCTTTAACAGAACAGTAGCATTTGGTTTTTCCCCTAGGCCTCTGGCCTTTCTAGCCGAGTTTCTTGGCCAGCCAAACATTGTGGTGTGGGCCTTAGCTCAAATCAGATATTGGCTAGTTACTCCCCAAAACTTTATGCCACTCCTGCACCAGTATATCTTGCAGGCAGGTTCATTGTGGATTGAAGGGTTTATAACAGGGTTGATATTTACCTTTCTCTTTTATTTAGATTAGCTTTGTATTTGTGTATGTTTTAGGAAGCTTCTACTGTATTGGGTTTCTATACAGTTTCTCAGATGGCCCTTAGTTTCAGCTGCCCCTTCCCATATTCTGTCTTTAGCTCCTCCTCCCCTTCCTATTTGATCCCCCAGTTCCTCCCTTTTCTCCATCTAGAACTAATTTATTCCCCCTTTTTTAGGGTATGGGAACAGATAGAAACCCATAGCCAGACAATATTCAGAGATTTAGAGACCTTAGAACACACAGTCCTAAACAGAATTTCTTCATCAAATCCCTCCCCTGAGGCCCAGGGAAACCTTCAGAAGAGGAGGCAGGAAGAGTGTAAAGAGCCAGAGGGGACCAAGGACTCCAAGGAACCAGAGCCTTCTAAGTACAGCACCTATGAACTCAGAGGCTATGTTAGGATGCACAGGGCCTGCATAGGTCTGTATCAGATGGTCCTAGAGCTAAAAGGAAAGTGGACACAAGCCCCACCCTAATCCAAAGTCAATACTCAATTGACAGACACTTGCAAGTGAAAAATTTGTTTTCTTCAAGGGAGTCTCACTGGGGAAAAAAAAACTGCTCTTAAGGGTAGGTTGCATGCCCAGCAGTAGATGCCAACACAAAAGGAACTCAACATCTCTTTGGAAGTTTTTAGTCTCCAATGTTAGTCAGGCATTTTCTTTTTCCTTAGAAGTCCTATGTACATATACCTTGGCTTCTGGTTTTGTATTTTTGGGAGATTCTCCTGGTGTGAATGTGTGTGTCTCTGCTTCTCATATGCATTTCTTGTGCTTTTTTTTTGGCTCTTTTTCTTACTTGATTGTTTTTGTTTTATTTTATTATATTTTCATTTTTTACATGCCCTTTTGTTTTCCTAATGGGAGATAGAAAGGGTGTGGATCTGGATGTAAGAGAAGGTAAGGAGTAGGGGAAGCAGTGATCAAAATATATCTTATAAAAGAACTATTTTCAACAATAGAAAAAATAAGATTTATTATTGTACCTCTTAGGATTCAATTTCTGTCCTTCACTCAGTCACAGATAAATTTTTCCGAGGACCATAGTTCTCACAAATTTTATATATTTCTCCAACAAAATGATGTGCATTCTAAAATTTTCACACATAAAAGGGAACAGAGAAAAGCTAATGCTGAGCATCATGTACCTGCCATCCAGCTTCTGCCTCTCATATTCTGCTAGATTGATTTAGAGCCATGAGTGTGTTCTCTGTTCCTCCTTTACATGGGAGTCATGTTCTGGATGTATTTTAAAGGAAGCTTGTAGATGTCATTACATTTTTTTCTCATAAGTACTTCATCATGTCATTCATTACAGGTTAAATATTTATAGTTTTCATTTCAACTAGAAATTTACAGGGAGATGGACACAATCTCTCAGATCTAGCCAAAAAGGCTCCTCCAATGACAACTGCTTGCAAAGGAAAAATTCATGTTCTTCAATGGAATTTCACTGAATGTATAAATCACACTTAAGGATAGGCCCCAAACAAGGAAATAGATAAGATCTCCTGAGTAAACTGGGAGTGGAGGGGCAATAGAGGGGAGGAGATGGGGGATGAGAACATGAGGGAACAGGATGGTCAAGCTGGAGGAGGGACAGAGTAGGAGACCAGTGAAAGAGATATCTTCATAGAGGGAGGCATTATGGGGTTAGGGAGAAACCCGGTGCAAGGGAAAGTCCCAGGAATCCACAAGGATGACCCCAGCTTAGACTACTAGCAATAGTGGAATGGGGGCCTGAACTGTCCTACCCAGATAATCAGATTTGTAAATACCCTGTCATCATAGAACCTTTATCCAGTAACTGATGGAAGAAGATGCAGAGAACAACAGGCAAGCACCAGACTGAGCTCTGATAGTCCAGTCAAAGAGACAGGTCAAGATCAAGATAGGGAAATCTACAGAGACAGCAGAACAAAGCTTGCTCGTGGGAGCTCAGGACTCTAGACTGACTACTAGGAAGCCTGCATGGGACTAACGTAGGCCCTCTGCTGGTGGGTGACCATTGTATAGCTTGGTCTGTTTGTGGGACCCCTAGCAGTGGGATCAGGATTTGTCCCTGGTGCATCAGCTGGCTCATTGTAGCCTCTTACCTATGGTGGGATGCATTGTTCAACCTTGTTCCATTGGAGAGGGGCTTGGTCCTGTCTCAACTGAATGTACCAAGCTTTGCTGACTCCCCATGGGAGGTCTTACCCTTTTGAAGGAGGGGAGTGGGGTTGGGAAAAGCTGACTGGGAGCAGGAGAGGAGATGAGAGGGGGATCTCTAGTTGGTATGTAAAATAAATTAAAAAGTTTCTTAAATAATAAAAAAGGATAGGCTTCATACTCAGAAAATGAACTCAACGGTGTTTTGTAGGGTTTTTTTTTTTTTTTTTTTTTTTTTTTGGTGTGGGTGTATAACATTGATTTGTTTAGATATTTTTACCTTACTTATCTTCTGATTGCATATTATGGGTTTTGATTTTGAGTTTTTATGGTTGTGTGTCTGTGTGGGTCTGTATGCATGTATGCATCTATGTGTGTGTGATTGTTAAGTTCCAGATCAATAAGGTAGTTCAGGGATTACATCTGTGTGTAACTGGGCTGTGTAGACTTTGTCAATATGTTAGAATCTTCCATGTTGGGGACTGGAGAGATGGCTCAGTGGTTAAGAGCACCCGTCTGCTCTTCCAGAGGACCTGGGTTCAATTCCCAGCACCCACATGGCAGCTAACAACTGTCTGTAGTTCCAGTTCCAGGCAAACACCAAGGCAAATAAATAAATAAAGTTTTTTTTTTTTTAAAAAGAATCTTCCATGTCCAGAATAAAGAAAATTATATATACAACTGAGAGAATATCATTTTAACCAATAATATTGCTACAGGAGTTGCATGTATTACATATATTACAATGACACTGTGCACATTTAAAAAAAATTCTCTTAAAATACAAATCAGGACCAAAAGGTTGGTTTACTGAGTAAAGATGTGTGTCACCAGCATGGATGGCTTGAGGTCCAGACCTAAGAAGGGGAGAACTAAGTCATGAAGATCCTCTCCTGACCAACACACACACACACACACACACACACACACACACACACACACACACAGAGAGAGAGAGAGAGAGAGAGAGAGAGAGAGAGAGAGACAGAGACAGAGAGAGACAGAGACAGAGAGACAGAGACAGAGAGACAGAGACAGAGACATAAAAAGTGAAGTAAAATTATTTC
Organism: Sigmodon hispidus; assembly: GCA_004025045.1. NCBI lineage: Eukaryota > Metazoa > Chordata > Mammalia > Rodentia > Cricetidae > Sigmodon > Sigmodon hispidus. The sequence goes on from PVIH01008131.1 coordinate 53,592, forward strand.
TTAAAAAGACAAATGTATCATACAAAAAGTAAAATAATGATTCAATGAATTACCTGCTATAAGTCTACTTTGTTATAATTGGTTAAGGTTCCAAAGCCAGAAATTCACAGTTCTTCCCCCAGTGAACATTCAACAAGTCATTAGCTGTGTGTAGTTAAGGAGAACATGGATCTTTACATGGCAAGTATTTCAGCTTACCTACATTGCTGTAGGAGTTTAAGTGAAGGAAATCAATGATGACAACACTTGAGGTCAGAGGAGACACTTTGAGACATGGTGAGTTTGTAGAGATAGGCTAGAATGAGGAAGTTTTAGAACGAGAACTGTAAGGATGGCTCAGACAATGGAAAAGATATTATTTTTTTTCAGTACAAAAAGTCAGTCACACATTGGTTCATTTATTCATTCAGCGTACACTGTAGTTTTCTTTTTTTCTTTCTTTCTTTTTTTTCTTTTTGCTCTTTGGGTAGATCTGCCATCCAGCTCCCAAATAAATACATAGAGACTTATTTTTACTTATGAATGCCCATCCTTAGCTTGGCTTGTTTCTAGCCAGATTTTCTTAACTTAAATTATCCTGTCTACTTTTTGCCTCTGGGATTTTATCTTTCTTTATTCTGTATGTCTTTCTTTACTTCTTACTCCATTGCTGGCTGTGTGGCTGCCCCCGGCCTCCTTCTCCCCTCCCTCTCTTCTTCCTTTTATTCTCTCTGCCTGCCAGTCCCACCCTTTTCTCGCTCCTGCCTAGCTATTGACTGTTCAGCTCTTTAGTAGACCAATCAGGTGTTTCAGACAGGCAAATTAACATAGCTTCACAGAGTTAAACAAATGTAACATAAAAGAATACAGCACATCTTTGCATCATTAAACAAATGTTCTGCAGCATAAATGAATATACCATATCTTAAACTAATATTCCACAACAACCCACCTTTTTTTTAATGGAGAAAAGGTTTATTTTGTCTGACAGTTCCAGAGCATAACCCATTATGGGAAGTCATAACAACGGGAACTTACAGCAGCTAGTTACCATTGTCCTCAGTCAGAAAGATGAATGCTCAGTCTTAGCTCACTTTTTCCTTAATGCAGTCCAAGGAAAGGTACTATCACAGTTCAAGACAATTCCCTGAAGCATGTGTGGAGGCATGTCACTCAAGTGATGCCCCCCTCCCCCACTGGATATAATGATTATTTTGTTTTTGCTTATTTTTGTGACAGGTAGTGCAGAATGATCTTGAAGTTTATTTGCTTTGACAAATATTAGTGGAGGACAAAAAAGGAGGACATAAGGTGTTCTGCTCTCTCTCTCTCTCTCTCTCTTTCTCTCTCTCTCCATTTTATTCACTTGAGACAAGATGTCTCATGGAACCTAGAACTAGGCTTGAAGATAACAAGCCCAAGCAATCTCTTCGTCTGCACAGCAGTGGGGTTACAGGCACCTGGCTTTATAAATTGATGCTGGCATCTGAACTCTGGTCCCTGTGTTTATGTCGCAAGCGCTCTCATCCAGGGAGCTGTCTTAGGAGTTAACTTGAGAGGTTTCACTGCCCTTCTTCCACAGCAAGCCCAGATTTCTCAACTTTTTAAAAAATCTATCTTTGTCTAAATCCCTTGCCTTAGCAGGATAGCTTATTTTGCATGAAAAAGATTATCGTGATTAAAGAAAGAGGAAAGGAGAGCTTGAAAACTGTAGAATGATTAGGCAATAAAAAATGTTGAAAAGATGTTTTGAAGCAGCTGTGAACTAAAATGCAGTAGAGTTTTTATAAGTATTGCTGTGAGATAGCAGTTTTAAAGAAACTCAAGTAGGAATGTTAAAAGTATTTTGTTTGATTCCAATCATAGTCCTTTCTTTGGTAAGAAGAAACTGTTGATGCTGGTTTTGTCGCGGTTTTGATGGTAATTCCAATACTCAGAACAAGCAGGGAATGATGATTGTGTTCTTTCTTTATTTGGCCTAGTATTGAATGAGCACAAACCCCAAGTGTACAGTTTGACACACTTCTCTAACACAACACACCACTCACGTGCCTTCTCTTTTCCTCAAATGCCCTTCTTTCCTTTCATTTAGGCAGAGAACTAGCCTCAGATTCTGCTTCTTCACCAACCTTAGCAGGAAGAATCTGCATTTCTCAAACTGAAACATCATTTGGGATGGAGTGTGATTTATCTGACTTGGCTGACTTGCTGTGTGGAATCAATCACTTGGTTGGTAGGCCCATGCTCAGTGCTTACCACTATCTCTTCAAGGTAGGATTAGCCTTTCTCAGCACCACATGGACTCAAAGGAAAGACCAATAAATTGTAAAATGAAATGAATTTTTTAATCATTAGAGTGGATTATAAATCATAAAATAATGTCTTGAATTACAAATGAATGAAAAAGATATTATGAAAAAGAAGTAGATTATGGATAGATGAGAAGAAGCACAAGAAAGAAATAGTAGAGAGAAGAGGAAGACAAAAATGAGGGAAAAAGAAATGGAGGATAAAATGGAGATGCGAATGAGAAAGACTGATTTGATGAAAATCCACAAGGAGTTGATTAGAAGAGCTACATGCAGCTAGAGAGTCTAAAATTCAGAAGGTTTCCATGACATATGTTGAAAAGAATGGGAGTTTCATTCTTAGCCTTTCAAGCAGACCTTGAAAACATAGTATCTCATATGATCCCATGGTGAGTATCACGTGCCTCAAAGCTTTTCATATTTTCCGTAGATACAAATGTTTACTCAAAATTTTCTTCACAGCATCTTTTACCTCCTTATTCCTCAAGCTGTAGATGATGGGATTCAACATTGGAGTCACCACTCCATAAGACAGTCCAATGATCTCATCAGATGCTTTGGTGTATTTTGACTTGGGTTTCATATACATGAAAAGGGCTGAACCATAGAATAAGATGACCACAGTTAAGTGGGCTGAACAGGTAGAAAAAGCTTTCTTTCTTCCTTCGGCAGAATTAATTCTCAGAATAGAAGAAAGGATAAAAATATAGGACACAAAAATTAACAGCAGAGGAATCATTAGCAAAACAATACTGGCCATGGTCATTATAAGTACATTCATGGTGGTATCTGAGCATACGAGTTTAAGAAGAGCCAGGATTTCACAGGTAAGATGATCAATGACATTATTACCACAGAAAGGTAACACCATTGTCAAGACTGTTTGCACTAGAGAGTTCAGACAGCCTATGACCCAGGACCACACAGCCATGTGTACATATAACACCTTGTTCATGATTATAGGGTACCTCAGTGGATTGCAAATGGCTGCATACCTATCATAGGCCATCACAGCCAGAAGGACACACTCTGTGGAGCCCAAACCAAGGGAGATAACCATTTGCAGAGCACAACCAAGGAAAGAGATGGACTTTCTCTCCGACATAAACATGATAAGCATTTGAGGGATGGATGAAGATGTGTAACAGATGTCCAAAAAGGAGAGGTTCCCCAGAAAGAAGTACATGGGGGTATGGAGTCGAGAGTCCAGGACACTAATAGTAATGAGGAGACTATTTCCCAGAAGGATTATCAAGTACATGATGAGACAGAGCACAAATAGGAAAAGCTGGAGTTCTGGATACTGGGAAAGTCCCACGAGAAAGAATTCAGTCACTGCAGAATAATTTCCCATTTTCACATACTTACCTCACCTGTGGAATTCATATAAGAATGAGACACAAGGAAACTTAGGATTTTATAGAGATTCATAAGGTAACTTCACATGCATTTCTTCTTTGGTTCTTAGAAAAGTTCCTAAAATCAGCAACCATGGAGTTATTATATCTTCCACTAATGATGAAAGAGAAAAAAAGACAGGTTATATTACTTAGCATCAAAATGCAATTGATGAATTGTGCGAGAAGGTGTCAGGTCCCTAACTGAATGCAATCTCAGCTCAACTTCTTTTAAGTCTGGCCATGTAAATATTTTTATTAATGAGTATTTTGAAATAAAGCTATATTATTTTTTTGAGACCGAGTTTCTCTGTGTAGTCCTGGCTGTCCTTGAACTTGTTCTGTAGACCAGGCTTGCCTCAAACTCAGAGATTATCCTGCCTCTGCCTCCCAAGTGCTGGAATTAAAGTCATGTATCTTCTTGATTGGCTAAATTGTATCCTATTAAAGCTGGTGTCATCTTGAGAGACTAGTGAAACAATGTTTTGGTTGTTTGTATTTTGAATTAAGTTAGATGAAATCTACTTGATGACATAGTAGGTAGTTGCAATATGTCACTATAAATTAATATAGTATAATAGAATACACAATAACACGTAACAATTTAAAATATACATTAATATTTAATAAATTATGTTTTTGAGTCTAATTGACCCAAAAGGGAAAAGTTGATTTAATGTTAAAAAATTAGTGGACCTGTATGAGGTGATGCACACATTTAATCTCAGCACTTGGTAGTCAGAGGTGGTGGTGGATTTCTGTGAGTTCAAGGCCAGCTTGGACTACATAGCAATTTCCAGACCAGTCAGGGCTACATAGTGAGACGCTATCTCAAAAACAATTATTTTAGAGTAAAGGGATTAAAGTTATTACGGAAACTTTTTTTTTTTTTTTTTTTAGCATCTAAGCAGTGAGGAGTCTGGGAATCATGAAGCTTGGTTCACAGAAACTTTCAAGCACTGAGGATACTTGGATACTGTTCTATACAGTTTTGCTCAGTTGGGAATCCACTCTTCTTTAATTAAAATCACCAAGAATTACATTTTTTTTTACAACTTTTCATTTGCCTCAAATTCTCTATTTTCCTCTTGCATTTATCTCCTAGATACACGTTTTGTTTTGCAAGTCAAGATAACTTTGTAAGTACTTAGTAATATGTATTTTTTACTTCACTTTTTATATTTCATGCTTTAAACTACATTCCAAGATAATTTTTAATAGTTTTGCTTTGGGCTATGAAGCTTTTGTATGTGATGAAACTAATGGCTAATTTTTGAGCACTTTGTTGTAACCTAAGTATACTTTTTGCAAGCTAATTGAATACCTTAACTCATTAAGTTCAGCCATAGAGTCAGCTGTCTAAACCAGTAGACCAGACCATCTCTCACAAACTCCTACACTAATTCTCAGCAAGAGACAAATAGTAGGAAGAAGTTCCTTCTTGCTGTGTTAAACTCAATAACACCTTCATTGGTTTGACTTTTAATCATAAGTGTGATATAGAAGAAAACTCTAAAGGCTAGATCATAGCCTCCTTCTATAACAGTTTCACAGTTGTTGGAATTAGTGTCATCAAGAACAATGACGTGAGAATCCTCCCTATCTCATTTGCGTCTATCAGCCACACACCTGGAATCCTCTAGCCTTGGTTTTTTACCCTACAAATCAATACACACTTCAGAGCCTTAAGTGGCCTAGTTCTCACCTTTTCTTCCATTTCCATGAGGCTCATCTTTCTGTTCTGTTCTGTTTACTTATAATTGTAGACACTACATCATTAAAACTCAGCCTTGTTCCCCCATATTTATTTTTTTAGGGTTTCTAAATATGATTATAGACTAATTATATAAAAGATTGTACCCTACACCTTGTCTTTACTCTCTCAGCTTCTGTTTTCTGGTCTGTGGTAGAATGGAAATCCTTTTCATCTTTATCTGATTGTATCTTTATCCCATATTACATATTTTCTTTGGCCCCTAGTATCTAAAGAGTTTAAAGACATGGATGCATGGTTTACTGCATGGCTGGCTGAAGGTGATGGTACTCTCAACTTCTTATATAGAACGGGACAGGAAATGTTTACTCTCCACTTACTTCCCATGTCAGCTCTTATTTTTTTTTCCTGAGAATATCACCTGCATAGTGATTCTGGCAAAGGATAAAGCAGAATGATGGCAACCATATCTTAGAACATTAGAAAATACTCTGTTCTCCCTGTATGTAACTTTGCTATCTAGACACATTGGCCAAAAAGACTTACTCCCACAAATGAACAAGTCCAGGCTGCATTTTTGATTTTTGGAGTATAGTTGTGAAGTAAGAAGAGAAATGGAAAATAAAAGGAAGAATTATGAAAGACCAAATACTTACAATTTAAAGAAAATATGCGAACAGAGCATGTGTATCATGGCAGTGAGGCTGTTTAGAAGGAAATGATGAAGGGACCATGATGTCTTTGCTCTCTTCAAAAATGGATCTAGGGGGCTGGAGAGATGGCTCAGCAGTTAAGAGCACTGTCTGCTCTTCCAGAGGACCCGGGTTCGATTCCCAGCACCCACATGGCAGCTAACAACTGTCTGTAGTTCCAGTTCCAGGCAAACACCAAGGCAAATAAATAAATAAATAAAGTTTAAAATAAATAAATAAATAAATAAATAAATGAATAAATAAAAGTAAGTGTCTCAGGCTGGAGAGATGGCTCAGAGGTTAGGAGCACTGACTGTTCTTCTGGAGGTCCTGAGTTCAATTCTCGGCAACCACATGGTGGCTCACAACCATCTATGATGACATCTAGTACCCTCTTCTGTATACTGTATATATAATAAATAAATAAATCTTTAAAAAAAAAAAACAAAAATGGATCTAGGCAAGGCAAAGCTATTGCTTTCAGGTGGAGGATTAGCCAGAGAAATGAAAATCAGTAATCACACAGAATAAACTAAAACAATCACCCAAAACACACAAAAGGCTGTGTTGGTTCCTCACTGTCCTCTCCTTTCACTTCTGAAATTTCAGTCTACTGAGATGAAGCCAAAGAAGGAGCTCATAGGTGGTGCTTTTCTCCCCTCTGGTGATTTTCACCAGCTTCTATAATAGAAATAAAGTCTTTTGCCTTTTGTTTGTTTGTTTATGTTTCTCTGTGTAACAGCTCTGGCTATTCTGAAACTCTCTTTGTAGACCCTGCTAACCTGGAACTCACTGTCTCTGCCTCATAAATAGAGGGGTGAGCACTACCACCCAGCAGAGATAAAGTCTTAGAAAGACAATACATATGCTACATTATGCAACTCCAAGGCCATCTTTAGCCCATGCACCAGTCACACTCATCTTACTTCCCTTGAAATTAGAAACTCTAAAATCATGGTTGTTATTCCTAGTGCTTTGCAATGAATGATTGTGTTTTGTCTTGTCTTTGTATTTTAACTTATTAACTTTTCTTTGTGCACGTGCGCATGCATTTTACTAAGAAAGAAATCTTTCATTTCCAGCGTTATCTAAGAGCATGTTCTCTTAGGAGACATGAACTCTGCCATGTACACTAGGGTTCACAATAGGGTTCTATTGTCAGTATTTGACTTTCAAAATGGACACAGAGCTAAAAACACTTATGGTAAGTATTTATGCTTTTAAGAACAAGTTATTTATATGCTATGTACTATATATTCATATAAAAATATATTAAACTAAAATATCTATTACCTAAATCTGTCAGAGCAGAAGCAACTTAATTTGTAGATACACATACAAAGAATACAAGGAGCATTAAACAATATGTTAAAATGATGTCATTTATTTTTGTTAATTTTTAGAATTCCAAATTTATTATAATATATGAAACAGCTAAAAACTTTCAATGGATTGCTATCTAACTAGATATTAAAGAGTATTTGATAAATTTGATAACTAACAACATCTTTTCTTGATGTAAACTTTTGATAATCTAGGCCCAGGAAGGCAATAATTAAGATATTTAAAAAATGGCCTTTGTCAAACTATTTGTCACCCAAATTTCAAATGATGAGATGCTGGGAGGTGTGCTCCTAAGATTCATTACAAATTTATTATTAACATTTTCACCAGAGCATCTAATAATAGAATAAACAAAACTAAATAACCATGCATGTGCTATTATTATTTTAATTTAAATTATGTTTTAGTAACTGTTATAGTTTTTCTCTAAGGGTACAGAGATCTTTCATGCAGAGATCATTGTGTGACAAGCAAAAGGAAAGTGTCATGTACATTACCCATGAAAACTGTAGTCTTAGAGAAGAGTTAAAGAAAAATGAGAACAATGCTCATGACACATGAAAAATTAAATCCTGACACTATAAATGATGACGATTTCATATACATGCCTAGAGAAGTTGAGATTTTTATCTATAATGTAAGACTTGAGGTACTAATAATCGAATCTTATTTTTCAAATAAGTTTTAGTTTGCCTTATTTTAGTATTACAAACATCAGAAAGGCCATTTCTAATTTTCTCAGAGGAACCTCCAGAACTTTGATGTGAATTTTCTCTAAAGCACAAGTAGGAAATAAAACAGAAAATGGGCAGGAAACTGGAGAAAGGCCTTATATTACTTTTTAAAATGTAGATGAATACACTGCCTTTTGATGTCCTGATTGTGGCTGATTTGCTCTCATATAGAGACCTCTATCAACAGACAGGCCTATACAGCTTCCATTATGGTAAAATAATTCTGTAATTCACTCTACAGAATGTGCTTGTTTAGCAGTGTAGCAAGGGTGCACACACATACACACACACACACACACACACACACACACACACACACACACACGAGGAAGCACTTGTGAGTTGGGAGGGAGTGTGGGGCAACACATTGTCACCTCTGTTTCTCTTGTTTTTCCTGCTGTAGGTAATGCTTTTGGTTGCTGGTCCTTCTGACTGTGTTGATCTGCCTCTAGGTTTAATGGGAGATTAGTCCTTACTTTTGTGCATCAGCAAAGGAAGGAAAACAAAAGGTAGATCATGAAGCACCTTCCTTCTGCCTTTTTACCAACAAGAAAGAGCAGTGCATTGGTTGTAAAGGGTGTTGTTCACTCAGTTTCTGACTGTAGCCCAAGGAATCATTGAATAATTTATCACACACTATCTCTGGAGGTTTCTTTAAGAGAGTATATTGAGCACCAATGTATGCTGTTTCATTCAGTTTTCCAACTGTTTAGAAAATTCCTGTGTTTTTTGACAAGAAAGATGTTTGTCTAAACAAATGACTTCTAGGAGCTCTAAAAGAAGTTGATAGTAAACAGCCCAGAAGAAGGTAAAATTAAATGTTGGTTTCTTTTTTTTTTACAGAATAAGTCTACTTTTTCTCATTACTGCCATCATGTGGATACACAGTGAATACTTTCATTGCCCTGTGTGCAGCTGAGTTCACTTACCCGTGGTCTTTTCCTTTGAGCAATGGTTTAGCTGTAGAATTGATTAGAATAAGTCGTTCCACCATTTGCTTCTATGCTGCAGCCATAGCAGCCTACTGTGAGTAGTAAGTTCTTTTACCTGCTGTTCTGTTGATAAGGTGTTTTTATGGAGTGATGTGTTACTCAAGAGTAGTTTTGGGGACAAGAGACTTTATTCAGAGTTGACTCTTGTTTCTCAGCTGTATAAGCTTTGCACAGTACTTAACTCAAGCATCACGTAGATAGACTAACAATGCCTAAATTGTGGGGTTACCATGAAGATACAAAACATCCGAAAGATCTTGACAGAGGAGGTGTACAATATATATTGTGTTCATTTCCTAGACTATCATCTGTTCATCTTCTAAAGTAAGCAGAAGCCAATTTAAGGTTATATTCACAAGTAACAAGGTCATTTACTTCAAGAATTGATTTCCCATTTTATTAACTTTTTTCAAATAAAATAAATTATTCTGGATTTTGATTTCCTCTATCATCTTTACTTTGTGAAAATAAGTCTTTACAACTTTGTTCTAACCTATCTATTTTAAGTATCAATGTAGGGGTCTCCGGTTATCCACACATAATAGATTACATTGTTGATTGGGACTACAATCTCCAATTAAGAAAGACATTATAGATATGAGCATAGACGTTCTGTCCAACATGCACTTTCCTTAGTGCATCACTAAAAAACTCTTTACACCCTGCAGGACAGTATATGGATGCATACTGAGGCATGAAAGTAAGTATGAAATCACAGTGAGTGTTCCTAGGCACAGTTTGAACTGGAGCTACCTTTTCTCTGGACTACAGTTAGTTGATAGTACCTGGACATAAGTGATCCATAAACCTTAATGGCTGCTAGGTGTGTTTGTGTGTGTGTGTGTGTGTGATGGGCTACCAAAATAGAGTTCCTATACCCTGAAAAAACCTTCTATTGAAAATTTAAGCCCATTTGTCAATCTGCCACCTATCTACTCTCTAACCTCTGGGTACCAAGTATTTCCAGGGGACCCCACAGGGCCTCTGGAAGCCAATTTAAATACATCTTTGTTTTCTTCTAAGAGATTCTATAATCCCATAAGTGATTTAAAGTTGAGTATGTAAATCTTCCTACCCGTAACAACTTTTAGAATATTAAGGACAACAATGTTTCTAAGACCTAATTTATCTACTTCATTAAATAGCAGTTTTTTTCTTATTTCAATGTTTTCCCCTAACTATAGAGATAATATATTTTATTGTAACATCCAGGAAATGACAAAGGTGGAGATAAAGTGTTCTATAATTCCAGATAAAGCTATTGATATGTTAGTAGATTTTCATGTATATACTTCATATAGTAGCTGGCTTCCTGTTGCTAAGACAAAATAGTGGTGAAAATCATTTTAATGGAGGAAAGACTATGGCTCAGAGTTGTTGGGGTGTTTTTTTTTTGTAAAGGATCCCAAACCTTGGGCCCTGGGTCCAATTACTTCAGGCCTGAGGTGAGACTGAGCATCATAGTGGAAAGAAATAGTAGAACACAGATGCTCACTTCATGGTAGCTGAGAGAGAGGGAGAGAAGGATAGAGAGAGAGGGGGAGAGAGATAGGAGTCATAAGAGACCCTTTAAAGGTCCCTCCTTATTGACCTACTTCCTCCAACTAGGCTCTACTTCATTATAGCCCATTCAACTATGAACTCACTGACAAGGTTATCTTTTTTCTAGTCAAGCACATCACAGTAACTCTATCAGCTAGGCACTAAGATGTCAACACATGAGACTTCAGAGACATTTTATATGCAAATATATCCTGGACTGCAGAGATGGTCCAGTGATGGCACCACTCAATGTTTGGGCAGAGGGCCTGTGATTGGTCCTCAGCACTCACATGGTGGCCCACAACCATCCATAATTCCAGTTTCTGGGAAGACAGATGCGTATACATATGTGTAGGCAAAAATCCTCATACACATAAAATAAATATATCTAAAAGTAAAAACAAAAAACAAAAACGCAGGGGTCCTGAACCTGTACTAACTTTTGTCTTGTCATTGTTTTCTATACTATACAGTCTAACAACATATATAGCATCTGTATTGTATAAACTATACAAGTAATCTAGAAGTAATTTTGTGCTTATGTAAGAGTGTGCATAGGTTATATATGCAATTTCTACAATGTTTTATATAACGGATACAAGCAGATTTTGGTATATGCTTGGTGTTTTGGAACCAATGCTTTATTATTACTGAAGAATAACTATTCTTATAAATATTTATCCTAAAAGGCTGTAACTCAGGAATAGTAGGTAGAAGAGATGCACAGAGGAAGGGTGTGAAGAAAGGGCACCTTGGGATTCCCATGTATGTAGATATGCCATACTCCATATGTTCAGCAACTCAGAACTCCAAAGCTTTGAACATTTTTGGAAACTTGATTGTGTAGGAGTACTCAATTAAATAATTGGCTATTGATGATCAATCCAATTCCCAGCTCCCCTTTCTCTTCCAAAGATACAGGCAGAGAAATGAAGGTGTGGAGATGGAAGATCCAACCTTGAACTTAGTGCCTGTTACTTGTGCAAATATAATGATGTGTAGTTTCTGGGTTTTGGCCACGTCTCTGATATTTCCACTTCCTGACTTTAATAATATTTTACTTGGATTTTAGTTATGCAGTCTCAGATTTTTTATATTTATTGATTTATCTTGTGTTAAGTCTGGGCCCATACAAATGTCAGGGGCACCTGTGGAGGTCAGGGGACAAGTTGTGACAGTCAGTTCTTTTGGGAATAGAAATTAGGTCATCAGGTTTGGTAGCAAACACCTGTATGGCTGAGTCATCTTGCTGGCTCGGGTCCCAGTTTCGTGTCTCTGTTCTGGTCATTACATCACAGCTTTCACATTTATTTGCTATCCCTTTAAACCACACGAAATCTGCTTGTTAAAGAAACAGGCTACAGGCAGGAAAAAAGTGTTGATGAGGCAGTGGGAGACATGCATGATAACGGAATGAGCACATTGATGATTGTAGCTATATTATGTAAGCACAGTGACCACACTGATAACCTTTAGCCTGAGTAGACAGATGAGCTTCTGTCTCCATTCAATGATAGTATAAGAAGCCACATCTGATTTCAAGGTGATGAAACAAAATTTTCTAGGCTTACTATAAAGCTAATAATTCAGATTAATGATAACTGTATTTGAATGTAGTCAGTCATTTTAGGAAATAGAAGAGGCTTGAACTAAGTTAAGTGTCTTGTACTTAACCATTCACTAGCTTGTCTTTAGATGGATCAAAATGGACAGGAACACAAATTTCCTGGCAGAAGGATAAGAAAATGGTATTTGAATGACATTTACCTAAGAGAAGGAGCAGCGCTGAGGAGTTAGAAAATTTGAGCAGTGTGTGCACATCTCTCAAAGGAAAATCATGGACTGATGTGTGAGAGCTCAGCCTGAGGCAGAGTGATACAAAAGGGGAAGCCAGGGCAAGCTCTATTGTACAGAGAGTTGACACAGGCAGAGCTGGCCTCAGACACTAAAACTAAAAATGACATTGATCTGCCATTTTAACAGCAGGCTGTAATACCTGAAAGAGGGCTAAAGTAAATACTGGGTTCCATGGGAGATGTGGGTATAGTTCCTGGAAAAGTAGTGGCCTCAGTTAGTTAACAAAACCAGGAAGAGAGAAGGTGAGATGATAGATTAGAACTTAGAAACATTGAAGGTTGCATTTGATCCTTAATCATAATCATCTTAATTGCTTTCTTTTGCCATTTTCAAAGGGGTTGGGGGATCATAATAGCTGTAGGTCATATTTATGTGATGGCAAGGCACATCAGACAAAGTTATAATTCTTTATTTAGCAGACCAGCTTAGGGAAATACACTGCTCTAAGGACTGAAATAAACAAGTCTCCTTCAAATTCATACATTGAAATCTTAACCACAGAGTAATGGCTGTAAGAGGCGGGTATTTTTTTTTAATGTGATAAATGCAAGCAGTAAAGCTTCTACACCTATATTGATATTTTAACCTGTTTCAAGATTTCCTAATGCAAAGCTAAACAACCAAAGCCAAAGCCAAAAAAAATAAAATAAAATAAAATAAATAAAATAAAAAACAATGTACCTGGATGTTTGGGAAGGAATCTATCATTATACATTATATTTTTCCTCTTATTGGAAATAGGATGCAGGGTTTTTCGGAAGTGATTGGATCATGAAGACAGAGCCCTTAAGAATGGGATTGGTGCCCATATCATAGAATTCCAGGAAGAGTTCCTACCTTCTTCCCTGTAAAACAGTAGTAAGAGAAGGCCTGTGAGGAAGTGGGCCTTTATCACATCCTCAAATCTACCATATTTTCATGGTCTCTCCAGCCTCCAGAATCTGGAGAAATAATTTCTGCCTTTTATGAACTACTCAGTGTCTTAGGCATTTTGTTATAGCAGTCCATATGTACTCGAATGTGAATATTTTCTCTTCCTCATTTGGAGTTTTTGAGGAAATACTCTCTGGCTATATTGTTATGAGTACCACTGCCCAGTGACCTGGGCCCCAAACTCTTTTCTGTATTTGGAGGAGGGTGGAGCTTGCAAACAAGGTTGGTGACGCTAATTAGCCTTGGGCTGACTTCCATGTGAGTGTTGGTTAGAGTTATGGTTTATCAACTAGGAAGTTAGCGTTACTAGTTTAGCTAAAGCATACTATGAAGGCTTGAATGAGGATGGTCTCACCTAGCCATTTATTTGAATAGTAAATCAATTTGGATAACTGTTTGGGGAGAATTGTGTGTGTGTGTGTGTGTGTGTGTGTGTGTGTGTGTGTGTGTGTGTATGTGTGTCTTTGAGGTTTCTGAATCCCTGAGATGCCTCCCTCTGTCTTGTGCTTATGGATCAAGGTCTAAACTCTCAGCTCTAGGACGATGCCTGCATGGTGTTTGTGGCCATGATGGTCATGGACTCTTAAACCACAGAAACCATAAGCCCCCAATAAACTCATCTATAAGTTGTCTTGGTCATGATATCTTGTCACAGCAAAAGTAACCAAGACATATCACTCTGCCTCAGTTAACATTTCTAGATAACGCTCATAACTTACTTTTTAATTTTATGAAATAAATTATAAGACTATAATGTATCATTACTTTAATTTTAGTATTTATTTGAGTTACTTAGTATGTCTTTCTTTTACAGATTTGCTTACAAAAATCTTTGGTTTTGCTCTCTATCGTTCATTTATTTGAAACACGGCTTCTATCATGACTACACCCAACTTCCTTAATTCTTTTGTCCACTGAACATTTACATTGTGATATAACATATTTCATCTGTCCTCACATGAAGTTAACAACTGGGAATTCCTTCTCAGTTTAATTTGTTCAAGCAAATAATACCAACTTTCACTTATACATTGCTTTCTTATGTCACTGAATATTGTCCAATATAAAAATATTTTCCAATGACAAAAATCAACTCTGCTATCAAATTGTATTTCCTTGATTTTAATACTGTAGCTACAGATTCACTTGGATAAATATTATATCATATTTTTGTTAAAAATTGCAAGAGGGAAATGATTATATTACAATCTTAAAACAAAAATAAATTTAAAACGTTGAATTTTTTACGAGTTTATATTAATTTCAACAGATTGTCACAACAAATGTAATAACTATCTGAAGGCAGAATTTGTTTTCCTGTCCAAAAGCAAAGTCTGGTTTTCTCGGTTGTGGAAATGATTCCGTTATCCAACACTCCTGCTGTGCTAGTGTGGGCATGGATGCTCTCCTCTGAAGCCCAGCCCACAGAGTCCCACAGTCAGGAAACAGCTGTTTACATGCGAGGCTCCAGCAAACAGAGCCATTCTTTGCAGTCAGTGTTTGCAGAGATGTGCAGAATCCTTGAGTGGGAAGACTGTGCTTATGGCTTTTGGCTGTCATATGTTGTAAGTTTTGTGACAGTAGGGGGCACTCTAAGCCCAGATTTCCGCTACCGACTGACCTAAGGCACAGAGTAGGTAGGGTGGTGGGCATCGTTGATAACTCTGGGTAAGTGCAATCCTCAGTGGTATAAGTAGTTCATATTAAAATCTCATTTTACATATCAGGCTGGATTTGATGTGTTATTCTTTGGAATGTTGGTGCCATTTCAACTTGGAGGCAAGCATTTCTTTTACACCTTAGAAAACACTCGAGGATTGAAGGACATTCTAGATGAGGCTGGACAGAGGCATGCACGAACACAGTTGAAATAACAGTACATATAGTTATACTGTTTGAAGAGGCCAGGAGACCAGAATGACGCTGGTGTACCCTGGTACTTCATGATAAAACATAAAAATGTGTGATTTTCAGTTAATATATTAAGAACAAAGTATTATTTTGAACAGTCAAGGATTCCCACTGTATTTCTCTATCAGAGATAGTAATTTTTAAAAAATTTCCCTGCTTCAGTCATTTTACATGAGTAGCAGTCTGACACTTGCTTTTCCTAGAGTGTAAACTTTGGGGAAATAAGCTACTTTGTGATTCATATATTTAAACTGTATTAACAACTTTGTTTTCTGGTGCATTTATTCCACAATTACTAAAATGTTTCTAAATTGTATTTAATTTACATTGTAAACTTAAAGTCACTTAGAACCTGGTCCTTTCAAAGCCTCCCTTATAAAAAATTAATGAAGTTTAAAAATAACCCCAGCCTTCACAAATAACTGAATGTTTTAATTATTTTTCATCAATGATTGTTTTTTATGTCAGCTACTTGGTTTTTATGAGAGCTGAGAAGAGTATTTCTTCTACTTAATAAATTTATGAAGATGAAACTAATGAAATAACTAATATCATAGGAGAGTGGGATCTCAGGTTCTAGTGCTTTATTTATTTATTTATTTATTTATTTATTTATTTATTTATTTATTTTGTATTTATCAAGAAAAACAGTAAAATGAATTTAAAATACTGAGAAGTTAACAATAACTATAAAGAAGATACAAATCATAAGCATGACTTATCAAGGGTGATAATGCAAATAAGATTGCTACACATATATTTACTTTGTGTTCAGCTTTCCCTCTGAATTTTTTTTCCAACCCTGTATATCCTTATTCAAGGTCCCTTCCCCCTCCCACCACATCAGGTCATTTTTTCTTCTCCGCAACTCCCCATCCCCTCCCTGGGCAGGGAGCAGACAGTCCTATGGTCCCACTGACCCAATAATGCTTGGATCAGTCTCCACTCCTGGGAAATCCAGTTTTGTCCCCCTCCCTCAAGAGTGAGTCAGGTGTTCCTATAGTTGGACTGGGGTTTGAAGGGTCAGTCCAAGGTGTTTCAGATCCCAAGCTGTTCAGTGGTTGTGGTTTGTAGCTTGGGCATGCTTGGCTTTTTTTCTTGTTTGTTTGTTTAGAGACCACTAATAAGTGAGTACATCCCCTGCTTATCTTTCTGAGATTGTGATACCTCACTCAGGAGGATATTCTCCAAATCCATACATTTGCCTGCGAATTTTAGGATATCATTTTTTCTTACTGCTGAGTAGTATTCCATTGTGTAGATGTACCACAGTTTGTTAATTCATTCTTCAGTTGAGGGAATCTAGGTTGTTTCCAGGTTCTCGCTATTACAAATAATGCTGCTATGAACATAGTTGAGCTAATACCTTTGGAGTGTGAATGTGCATCTTTAGGGTATACACCCAGAAGTGGTATTGCTGGGTCCTTGGGGAGATTGATTCTTAATTTTCTGAGAAACTGCCATATTACATTCCAAAGTGGCTGAACAAGCTTACACTCCCACAAACAATGGAGGAGTGTTCCCCTTGCTCCACATCCTCTCCAACATAAGCTGTCATCTGTGCCTTTTATCTTAGCCAATCTAACAAGTGTTAGGTGGTATCTCAAAGTTGA
>PVIH01008131.1:70708-94047 GCA_004025045.1 Sigmodon hispidus
ATGAAGAGCACTTTTTCAGGTGCCTTTCAGCCATTCATAGTTCCTCTGCTGAGAATTCCCTTTTTAGATCTGTACCCCATTTTTTGATTGGGTTATTCAAGGTTTTGGGCTCTAGATTCTTGAGCTCTTTATATATCTTAGAGATCAGTCCTCTATCACTTGTAGGGTTGGTGAAAATCTTTTCCCATTCTGTAGGCTGCCATTTGTCCTATTGAGTGTCCTTGGCTTTGCAAAAGCTTTCTAGCTTCAGGAGATCCCACTTATTGATTGTTGGTCTTAGTGTCTGTGCCACTGATGTTATATTTAGGAAGTGGTTGCCTGTGCCAATTTGTAGAAGTGTATTTCCCACTTTCTTTTCTATCAAGTTCAAAGTGGCTGGGTTTAAGTTGAGGTCTTTGATCCACTTGGATTTGAGTTTTGTGCAGGGTGACAGGCTCGGATCTATTTGCATTTTTCTACACACTTCCATCCAGCTATGCCAACACCATTTGTTAAAAATGCTACCTTTTGTTTTGGGCCTCTTTGTCAAAAATCAGGTGTTCATAGGTTTTTGGGTTAATGTCTGGATCCTCAGTTCTATTCCATTGGTCCACAAGTCTGTTTTTATGCCAGTACCAGGCTGTTTTTATTACTGTAGCTCTATAGTAAAGGTTGAAGTCAGGGATGGTGATACCTCCTGAGGTTCTTTTGTTGAATAAAATTGTTTTGGCAATCCTGGCTTTCCTGTTATTCCAAATGAAATTGAGTATTGTTCTTTCAAGGTCCAAAAAATATTGGGTTGGGATTTTGATGGGCAGTGCATTCTATCTGTAGATTGCCTTTGGTAGAATTGCTATTTTTACTATGTTGATCCTACCAATCCAGGAACATGGGAGAGCTTTCCATTTTCTGATATCCTCTTCAATTTCTTTCTTCAATGATTTAAAATTTTTATCAAATAGGTCTCTTACTTCTTTGGTTATAGTTACTCCAAGGTATTTAATACTATTTACAGCTATTATGAAGGGTAATGTTTCCCTTATTTCTTTTTCAGCTCTTCTACTTTAGTGTATAGAAGGGCTACTGATTTCTTTGAGTTAATCTTGTATCCTGCTACATTGTTGAAGGTGTTTATCAGCTGTAGCAGTTCCTTAGGAGAATTTTGTGGGTCACTTATGTATACAATCATATCATCTGCAAATAGAGATAGCTTCACTTCTTCTTTTCCAATTTGTATCCCCTTAATCTCTTTTTGTTCCCTTATTGCTTTAGCTAAAACTTTGAGAACTATATTGAATTGATAAAGGGAGAGAGGACATCCTTGTCTAGTTCCTGACTTTAGTGGGATTGCTCTGAGTCTTTCTCCATTAAGTTTGATACTGGCTGTCGGCTTCTTGTAAATTGCTTTTATTATATTTAGGTATTCTCCCTTTATTCCTGATCTCTCCAGGGCTTTAATCATGAAGGAGTGTTGGATTTTGTCAAAGGCTTTTTCCGCATCTAAGGATATGATCATGTGGTTTTGTTCCTTTAGTTTGTTTATATGATGGATAACATTTACAGTTTTTCGTATATTGAACCAGCCCTGCATTTCTGGGATGAAGCCTACTTGGTTGTGGTGGATGATATCTTTTATGCATTGTTGTATATAGTTTGCCAAAATCTTGTTGAGAATTTTCACATCAATATTCATGAGGGAAATTGGTCTGTAATTCTCCTTCTTTGTTGTGTCTTTGAGTGGCTTGGGTATTAGGGTGATTGTGGCCTCATAAAAGGAATTTGGCAATATTCCTTCAGTTTCTACTGTGTGAAATAGTTTGAGGAGTAATGGTAGTAATTCTTCTTTGAATGCCTGGTAGAATTTGGCGCTGAAACCATCTGTACCATGGCTTTTATATTTGGGGAGGTTTTTAATAACAGTTTCAATTTCCTTAAGGGTTATAGGCCTGTTTAGGTAATTAATCTGATCTTCATTTAATTTTGGAAGATGGTGCCTGTCCAGAAAGCTGTCCATTTCTTCTAGGTTTTCCATTTTTGTGGAATACAGATTTTCAAAATATGACCTGATAATTCTCTGTATTTCCTGGGGGTCTGTTTTTATGTCCCCCTTTTCGTTTCTGATTTTGTTGATTTGAACACACTCTCTCTCTGTTTTTTTTATTAGTTTGGCTAAGGGCTTATCTATCTTGTTAACTTTCTCAAAGGACCAACTCTTAGATTCATTGATTCTTTGTATTTTTCTTTTTGTTTCAATTGTATTGATTTGAGCTCTAAGTGTGATTATTTCCTGCCTTCTACTCCTTCTATGTGTGTTCACTTCTAATTGTTCTAAGGCTTTCAGCTGAGCTGTTAGGTCTCTAGTGTGAGATTTCTCTAGGTTTTTCATATAGGCATCTAGCGCTATGAATTCTCCTCTTAAGACTGCTTTCATTGTGTCCCACAAGTTTGGATAGGTTGTAGATTCATTTTCATTGAATTCTAGGAAGACTTTGATTTCTTTCTTAATTTCTTCCTTGACCCAGAGATGATTCAGCTGAGTAATGTTTAGTTTCCATGAGTTGGTAGGCTTTCTTTGGGTTTTGATGTTGTTGAACTCTAACTTTAGGCCCTGGTGGTCTGGTATGTTACAAGGGTTTATTTCCATTTTTTTGTATCTGTTTATACTTGCTTTATGACTAATTATGTGGTCACTTTTGGAGAAAGTTCCATGAGGAGCTGAGAAATATGTATATTCCTTTGCCTTTGGGTAGAAGCTTCTGTAGGTATCTATTAAATCCATTTGCATCATAACCTCTTTTAGACTCCTTATTTCTCTGTTGAGACTCTGTCTGGTTGATCTATCCAGGTTTGAAAGTGGGGTATTGAAGTCTCCCACTATTAGGATATAAGAATTGATGTGGGCTTCGAGCTTTGGCAGTGTTTCTTTTACATAAGTAGGAGCCTTTATAGTAGGGGCATAAATATTCAAGATTGAAATTTCCTCTTGACCAATTTTTCCTGTGATGAATAAGTAGTGACCGTCTTGGTCCCTTTTAATTGCTTTTAGCTGAAAGTCTACTTTGTTAGAAATTAGGATTGCAACTCCTGCTTGTTTCTTAGGACCGTTTGACTGGAAAATCTTTTCCCAACCCTTTATTCTAAGCCTGTGTCTGTCTTTGCAGTTGAGGTATGTTTCTTGTAGGCAACAGAAGGATGGCTTCTGTTGTTGTATCCATCTTGTTAGTGTGTGACATTTTATAGGAGAGTGTACACCATTGATATTAACGGAAATTAGTGACCATTGATTCATATTTCCTGCCATTTTTGGTGGTAACTTGTTTGTATTTCCTTTCTCTAGGGTATTCTTCTGTGGACTCATTGTTTGTGATTTCATGGGTGTATCTGGGGTCCTTATGTTGGAGTTTTCCCTCTAATACTCTCTGTAGTGCTGGATTGGTAGATAGATATTCTTTCAGTCTGACTTTGTCCTGAAATACCTTGTTTACTCCATCTATGGTGATTGATAATTTTGCAGGGTATAGTATTCTAGTTTGGCAGCCATGCTGTTTAAGTGTCTGTATAACTTCTGACCAAGCCCTTCTAGCTTTCATCGTTTCCATTGAATAGTCAGGTGTTATTCTGATGGGTCTGCCTTTATATGTGAGTTGGCCCTTTTCTTTTGCAGCTCTTAAAATTTTTTCTTTGTTCTGTATGTTTTGTGGCTTGATTATAATGTGGCACGCTGACTTTTTTTGGGATCATATCTATTTGGTGTTCTGTAAGCTTCTTGTATCTTTATAGGCATTTCCTTCTTCAGGTTAGGGAAATTTTCTTCCATGATTTTATTGAAAACATTATCTGTGCCTTTGAGCTGGTATTCTTCTCCTTCTTTTATCCCTATTATTCTCAAATTAGGTCTTTTCATAGTGTCCCAGATTTCCTGAACATTTTGAGTTATGGCTTTTTTAGTTTTACTATTTTCTTTGATTGATATATCTATTTGAGCTACTGAGTCTTCTACTTCAGAGATTCTGTCTTCCATCTCTTGAACTCTATTTGTTATGCTTGTATCTGTGGTTCCAGCTTTTTTCTTCAGGTTTTCTTTTTCCATCTTTGCCTCATTTTTGCCTTTTTTATTGCTTCTATTTCAGCTTTTATTCCAGCTTTTATTTTAGCTTTTAGTTCCTTGCATGTTTCTTTCATAGATTTGTTCATCTTTTCCAATTTTTTGTTTGTATTTTCTTCTATTTCTTAAAGGCTATTTTTCATATCTTCTTTGAGAGTTTCGATGATCATCAAAAAGGAATTTTTGGTGTTGCTTCCTTCTGTTTCCTCTTCATTGCTCAGTTCAGGTCTTGTATTTATAAGATCGCCACTCTCTTCTTGAGTTACCATGTTGTTCTTTGTATTATTATGTAATTTTTTGCACTGACGTTTGCCCATGGTTTCAGTGGTTCACAATTAGATGGGTCCTGGTCAGTTGTGGCACTCATGCTTGTGTGCCTCCTGTCACCTCTCTGGGCAGGGTCTGAGTCTGTCCTTCAGGGACCCCTGTAGTTATCTGTTCACTCAGTTCGAGGTCGAGGTGGGTAGCCATGCAAATTCCCTCAGCAGCAGTTGTGGGTATGGTAGGAGGCAGACTTTATCTGCCCCTGCTACAGTGTGTGCTGGGACTCTGCAGACAGCACCTGGTCCCAGAAGCGGAACTGGGATTCTAGTGTTTTAATGCTGAAACACTCTGTATTTAGCATGATGGGGATATAAAGAAGTGTAGCAAATTGCTGCATTTAAGAAATTTGAATGGCTTATGTGGTTCTTAAATACACAATGAGGATGACAAGCAACCTCAGGGCTAAGGAAGCTAGCTGGTATCCATGCATGGGAATAGGCCTGTGGTTTTTTTTATACAAGTAAATATCTAGTTGCTGACATTTTGTGATTCATATTTATTTGTGGTTTGTTTGTATCTAGACACTCAGCCAGTAGTTTTTCTCATTTATCATATGTGCCAGGCAGGACAGCAGAGTCGCCCAGAGACACTTGCTAGTTTGCGCTAAAAAAAGATGAAGAACTTTCTCATCTAAAACGATCCTTTTCCCTTTTACGAATGTCACAAGAAGTGTAGCTGATATTCTTATGTTATTGTATATGTGCTCATTTTGCCTTGTATTGGAAGTAACCAAACACATTGTTTTCTTTAAAAATGCATCTTTTCTATTTATTCTTTATAGAAGTCTTCTAAAACTGTGGTTAAGTTCCCATTGTGGCAGGATTTATGTATACTACATTTTATTTTAGCAACTGAGGAATGGTGATATTTGCTAAGAATAGCATATTAGTTTAGGAGAAAAATTAGGCTATGATACATACAATGCTTGAGATGATTAAATGCCTATTAGCCAATATTATTTTATATACTTCATGTTTGTTCTATATTGTTTGCTTGAAATATTGAAACTACACTGTGCTAAAATTATTCCAAATTCATAATGCAAATGAGACACATAATTCTAACCCAGTTATGTGTATTCTTAATCAACTCTCTAACAGGGACATATTTTAGAGGTAAAGTAGCCATCATGAGATCAGAAAATCTAACTAATCTTAGCTTAGAGGACTGGAACATATTTTAATATTATTTATATATCCAATTATAGACCTTTTCTTGCCCATAAGGGAAGCCACTTAAGAATGCAACTGATTCTTACAGACACTGCAATAACAGACCCTCATGCATGTTAACCACTAGAGAGTTATTGCTCTGGAAATAAAATGTTAACATGGTGTTTCAGCTATGATCCTCCTTGCAGTGACAACATATCTAACTAAACAATAAAGGAGGGGTCTATTTAGGCTCACAGTTTGAAGGTTTAGTTCATTGTGGTGAGGAAGGCATGGTGACAAGAATTAGGTAGCTTCTCATATCATACAGTTAGGAAGCAGAAAGATGAGTACACATGTTCAGCTCACTTTTTCATTTTCACTTAGCTACAGTCGCTAGCTTGTGGAATTGTGCTGCCTACATTTGGGGTGGGTCTTAACTCTTTAGTTAACTCAATTTAGAAACTCCCTCAAAGACACACCTAGAGGCATGGCTCCTCAGTGATTCTAGATCCTGTTCAATAGACAATATTAACCATTACATGTGAGGAAAGTCTGACTAGTCATCTGTGAGAGAATGTGTCCTGCTCTGGTTTTCTGGACACCCAGAGTCTGAGGCCATTTACTTTGTCCTGATTCTATGCATGTGTCTGGTGGATATAAAGTCAACACTCCTTCAGTGTCTAGAACTCCTATTTCACTTTACCATGCACATTATTCCCCCCCCCCCAAAGCTTATTGTGAGGGTCTACTGTACTGATTTTTTATTTTACAGTTGCTTAGAAGATTCTAGCACTAAATAAATCCATTTTTTTCCTTTGGATACAAAATGTGAATGTTTCTCTTCTTTGCTAACTATCTTTTAAAGTAAAATGATGATGGCTTGTGGCTCTTAGTACCCTCTGAGATCCCCTACAATCATGAGCAGGGCTTCCTACATCAACATAGGTGCTGGATTACAGAAAGTTCCAATTTTTCTTGAAGACTCTGTAAACCAAGTTTAGCTTTTTTTTTTGTGGGGATAATTTTGTGTGGGGATGTTGAGGACAAAGGTTGATGTCAGGATTTCCCTGACCAGCATCGTCTTCAGCGTGGACCTAAACCTAGGAATGAAACAAATGGAAGGCAGGAACATAAAGAACAGAAGGACAAGACAAATCTTTCTGTTCAAGTCCTCCTAAGCTTTATTATTACAGCCAATATTTATACAGAATCTCTGCCATGCAGGTAGCTGGGAGGAAAGGGGTGGGATACTCAAAAGAATGTAGCAAGCCTGTGAGGGGAAGTAACAGACAGGGTAGAATTGATATGGAAATCTATCTGTTATCAGTTGAGGGCCTGGGGAAGGTCACCTTGCTGATCTGAGAAGGTCAAAGAGAAAGTCTGGAGTCATGGTTTAGTTTAACAATAAGGGTGTGTAGTCTTCTGGTATTTGGCTATCTAGAGTATAGGCTGCTGGCTAGCTGTAGAAGCTAACTTATAAAATATGTCTAAGTTGACTTTGGCTCCCAACATCTGGAGTCCTCCTCTGTTGGTCTTCATCTTATTTTTTGAGAGAAAGGTTCTCCCTGAACCTGAAACTCACTGATTTGATTAGACTGGGTGGCCAGAGAGTCTCAAGTTTACTCAACTTTTATAGCAGTGGGATTACAATCATGCTGCACTACCACACCCATCCTTTCCTGTGAGTGCGGGGGACACACACACACAGAACAAAGGTCTTCATGCTTGTACAGACTGAGCCATCTCCCCAAACCCATACTTTTTTTCTTTGTTTCATTTATCTTTAATCCCTAAGAATTCCTTATAGAAAAGGAATGGACATCATTCAGGCAGTGGTCCAATTAGTCCAACAAGGGCTACCTATGGATGGAAGGTTCAAGAATTCAGTAGATGTTCTTCAGTACATGAGGTCGAGTATCTCACCTGGTCTTTAGTACATGCCAGAACCTGAAGAAGCAGGCCCTAATGCCAGTGAAGGAATGGACATGCCAGGGACAGTAATCAGTCAAAGGCAGCAAGCTTCTTTCTTTCATATTCTTTTATTATAGGCTGCCAGCAGAAGGTGTGATTCAGATTAAAGGTGGATCTTCCTACCTTAAATGACCTGAATTAAAAGCATAACTTCCCATCTCAAAAGACTTGGATTAAAAGTGAGTCTTCCTGTGGATTGTATAGGTCCTGTTAAAGTCGGCGCCTCAAAACAGAGAGCTTTACTCTGATATCAGGTAGCAAAAAGAAGCTTTAATGAACATGAGCCTGGCCCGGGCCGCCTGAAAAATCTCTTAGGCAGACGGGAACCAGACAGGGCCCCTATCTCAGGGTCCCCACACTCCAGAGCGTCCTCCAGAGCTGCAGCCTGTGGGTTCAGGACACGTCTGCCCCCCACCATCCGAGGGTCCTCATGGGCCACTCGGACAGCTGCTTCCCCGCGCCGACTCACCACCATCCTTACCTATCTCAGTGGGACCTCCAAATGTTAAAGTCGGCACCCCAAAACAGAGAGCTTCACTCCGATATCGGGTAGCAAAAAGAAGCTTTAATGAACACGAGCCCGTGGGTCACCAGCAAAAAAGGGAAGCTAGCGACCTCGAGCCCAAGGCTTACAGAGCTTTTAAGGGGAAGTTCTACGGGGGAGGGGGAAGTGGAGTCATCAAGGCTCAGCTATCTGGTCAGGCCAGATATTCTTTGTTTTCTTCTTTGGAATTTGGGTCGCTAAACGAATTTTGAGTTACCTTAGGCATCAGGTATTTTAAGCACTTAAGCACGGAGGGCTAACTTCCTGCTATAGGGCGTGGGAGCAGGGTGTAACATTTTTTTTACAATTAGCAGAGCTGGTAGGGAGGGGAAGTCTCCTTCATTTCTCTTACAATGGCCTTTCAGTCCTAAAGGCTTCTAAGGGCCTGAAACCAGCCTGGCCTCAACCAGTACAAACTGGTGATAACTGGTGCCTATCATGTGCTCCTAGCACTTCCTCATTAGCCAAACTGGGGTCTGCCTGGGGCCTTGACAACAAGAGCAGAGTCCTGATACCAGATGACCTAGACCAGTCAGAGACCACTGTGTCACAGCCGCAGATACCAGCAATTCAAAGCCCTTTCCCCTGGATGGGAGGTGGGTCTGGGAGGAGGGTATTTAAGGCTTTCTCCTCCCTCAATAAAATTGGACTTGTTGTTTTAATTTGTCCCTGGAGACTTCATTGTTGTTCTCTGAGCCTTCTTGCCCCTCCCCCAAGGGAACTAGCAGGGCCTTAAATTTAACCTCATGCCAACATCTGACACTGAACCAGGTGTCCCCAACATCTTCCCACTTCAAATGATTTAATTAAGGAAAATAACCCCTCACAGGTGTACCTAGCCACTTGGGTTTTAGCTAATTCTGAAAGTAGTCAAGTTGACAACCAAAAATAGCCATCACCAATCCAACCCTTGTCAACTTGGCACGCACCATCTCCTTATGTCGTGATTAATTTCCAAATGAAAGCAATAACAAGTTCATAACAATGCCTAAGCATGGTGTAACTATCCCACATACAATTCCAAATGCAATGTATATTAACCAGGTCACACTTAAGCCTAACATGGCATAACTATCTCTCATTCAACCACAAATACATTATAAATTTTAGAATAGGTGGCAATGTCATTTAAGGGACATTTTTTTTAGTATCTCAAACTTAAATATGACAACCACTGGTATTCTCATAGTTGATGTTAAATTACTTAGTTGATGGTAAAGAAATTGAGGAAAAACACATAAATATTTATACAATGTATTTTTAGCATAATATTTCAGAAAAACAGTTATAATCTCCATTTCTGTAATTGGTCCTGTGGCCTCAGCTAGTATTTATAACCACCTATATCTACTACTTATCTACTTCTCTATGCTCATCAAGAACTTCATTAGGTCTTGGCTTTTTTTTTTTTTCCTGCAGTAGTGACCCATACAATCATTCCCAAAAGGCCTGTGTCTCATTCTGCCTGGAAAAGGTTGTTGTAGTTTTGCATTGACTTTAATCACAGGTCATGGTAGCATCAAGAGCCACCCTAGATGATCTCCTGCACTTCAGACATATGTTTCTTACCTCCATGTGGCGAAGTCATACATTTTCTCCATGTAATCTGGATCTCTCACCCTTCCTAACTGTTATTTGTTTCTTAGCCTGTTGTCATAAGGCATCAGAAGCCCAAGATGGTCATGGGAATGTTTGACCTTTCATTCAATGAATGTTTGTAGTAGTTCCTGGCAGAAGTTTTCCTCACTTTGGTTCACTTCTGGTCCAGCAAAACCTAAGGATGTGGGAACAAGAAGCAAAAAAATTCCTATATGTCACTAGGGGTGATAATGAGAGGAACTATTCACTCCCTGATTCTCAGACCTTTTGATGCAGGCTATTGGAGAAACCATAACATATATTAGATGTTGATTCAAAGCATATATTCCCTTCTAGAGAACCCTGTCTCGGTCCGTTAGGCTGTTGCTACCTAATTGGAGCTGTAATGGTGTCTTTAGAAGACCATTCCATTTTCCTATCTGGTCAGCTGCTTCATGATGGTGAAAACATGGTAAGACCAGTGGATTCCATGATCATGTGCTCACTATTGCATTTCTCTAGCTGAGAAATGAGTTCCTTGTTCAAAAGCAAAACTGTGAACTACCATGATGGTGGATAAATCATTCTGTAAGTCTAGGGAAGGTGGTTTTGGCAGAAGCATTTCTTGTAGGAAAGTGAAATACATAACCAGAATAACTATTTACTGCAGTAGGAACAAAGTGTTGTCCTTTCTATGGAGCAAGTGGTTCAATGTAGTCAATCTGCTACTAGGTTGTTGGCTGATGATTCTGAGGAACGGTGCCATGTCTAGGCCCAGTGTTGGTCTCTCCTGTTGGCAGATCAGGCACTTAGCAGCAGCTATAACCACATCAGCCTTGGTGAGTGGGAGACCATATTGTTGAGCCCATGCATAACTCCCATCTCAGCCACCACATCCACTTTGTTCATTGTATTGGAAAATTTGGGACTATATTCTAGATACTTAAAAATTGTCTTTATACTTTTGTTGCTCTAGAACAAGTTCTGGAACTAATATCTCTATTGGTTAAGGTCTTCTAGAGGAACAGAATTTATAGAATGAATATATATATATACATATATATATGTATAACACACACACACACACACACACACACACACAAGGGGACTTATTAGAATGACTTACAGGCTGTGGCCCAACTAGTTCAACAATGACTGTCAACAAATAGGAAGTCCAAGACTCTAGTAATTGTTCATCCATGAGACTGGATGTCTCAGCTGATCTTCAGCACACACCAGAATCTGGAAGAAGTAGGTTCTAATGCCAGTGAATGATGAATCTTCTTACCTTAAAAGATATGAATTAAAGGTGTATTTTTCCACCTCAGATTTCCCAACTTCAAAATTTCCTACTAGATTAAATTGGGGACTTCCCACTTCAAATGATTTAATAATAATAATAATAATAATAATAATAGTAATAATAAAATCCCTCATATGTGTACCCACCTGCCTGGAGATGGTTTATTCCATATGAAGTTAAATTGGCAACTAAGAATAGACATCACAGTCAAAGTGCAATATAAACTCAGCATTAAGGAATTCAGAGTGGGATCATATAGAGGTGGCAAAGAATATTTTAGAGCTTTAGGTATATGATCTAATATATCATTCATACAGAAGAAATAGAAGAATGAAGCTGTTTCCCCTAGGGATCTCTTCCTTTTTGTTGTAAACTGTCAATGTTCCTCTGCATAGAATGAATGTTTGTAGAGATAGCCCCGCTGAAAGGAAATTGGTTCTAACTTTTTTTAATATGTGATTATGCTGTCTTTGAATAAAAACTTGTTACTGTCAAATTGACCATAAAATTATTTTTTAATAAAAACAATGATAATAGGTTTACTGTGCAGAAGGTTACCTATTTTCCCCAGATACAGGAGTTTCCTGTAAGCTGTAAACTTTCCAATCATTTGTTTATTCAGTCACTGTTCCTTATTTGATTTTATAACACATCAATATCTGTTAAACATTTACTTGACTCAGGCATTGTGCTAATTATTTATGATGTATTAAAAATAAATAAAATGGAAAAATCCCAAATATGGCCAAGAGCACATGATGTTATGAAATACAAGGCAAGAAATGATGGGCAAATCAAGCCTGAAATTCTAGTTCTTGGGAGGCTGAGGAAAGACCATTGGTGTGGGTTCTAGAAATGGGTCATATGCCATGCCCACCCTGGAAGAAGATCAGATGGAAGGACAGAAGAAAGGAAGAAAAGGAGGAAGGAAGGAAGAAAACAGAAAGGGAAAAAGAAAAAGGAAGAGATTAGTAGAAAGGAAGGCAGACATGTAAACTGGAAATCAAAACATATTACAACAACCTGATTACAGCCTGTGCTTTTTTTTCTGCCTTAAAAGCTGGACTTATTATTGGGTTTTGTTGGTCTGCACACAAATTAATGAGCAGACTTGAAGTTTCTTCTTTCTTTCTTTCCTTCTTTCTTTCTTTCTACCTTTGTCTCTTTTTCCTTTACTCCAGAAATAGAATTAGAAGTAAAGATGAACTGTTTAATACAATCTGGAAAATTCCTAAGGGCAGTTCTATGACTGACAATTGATGAATACAACCTGGGTGGTTATCAGAGTCAAATGGCCCTGATTACAATTGTAGGTGGATTTTTCTCTCAAATAACCACATGGAGACTTCTCAATTATTATGAAAGCTTGGACAATAGCTTTGGTTTGTTTTAACTAGGTTTTATAACTTAAGTTAATCCATTTCTACTAATTTATATACTGCCATGTGGTTCATTACCTCATCTCTCTGGACTACTCATACTGCTTCCTCTGCAACTGGCTGGCAAATCTACCTTCTTTACATTTTTTTAAAAACTTGTTAATAATATTCTTTTTACAGTTTCTTCAGAGCCTACCATTTATAGCAGATGCCTTGCTCAGCTTTGATACAGGGAGTAAGTGATGGGTCCTGTCTCAACTTGGCATGTTAGCAACTCTACCTTCTTCCAGTGTGCTCTCTGCCTCCTAAATCCTGCCTAGTTATTGGCTATTTAGCTTTTTATTAAACCAATCATAGTGACAATCTTCACACAGTGTAAAGAAATATTCCACAACAGACAACACAATATATTACATGCTATTTAAGGGAATATGTAAAAATTCCCTTAGAAGCTGGAATTATAAGAAAAAGCCACTTCTGCTTAGCTGAACTAAATAAAACCCATTCCAGTGGTCTTTTGTGGAGGACTTCTACAGACAAAGAAAATAGCATATGGCAAGAAATGTTATGACCTTAAGAGGTGGAATGATTGGAAGATTGGTGGTGTTGTTCATATTGTGACTGAGCTAAAGATTGGAAAGAAAGTCTGGAGTCAAGTGAGGACTTTAGTTGTTAAAACAAAAGATCAACAGTTATGTGTATTTCAGATGAGCATCCTTTGTTATCTGGAGTCTAGAGGGGTAACTCAGGAGTACCACATGAAGATCAAATTCTAAGGTGTTAGATCTAGGATATCTCAAAGCTCTGAATTAGCCATGTTGTATGCCTTGGAGAGTTCTAGATCATTTATTATTTGGGAAAAACTATGAGTAACAAGATCCACTAATTTCAAGAAAGAGACTAATATTTTTCGTGTTAGTGCTTTATAGAGGAAACTTACTTCTGTTCTGGTGTTGAAATAGTAAACCTCTTTCTGATGAAACACCAGGGTTGATATTCATTCATTACCACAGCCTCTTTAGCCACCAACACATATCCATTCTCCCTTCTTGTAGGCTTCAGAGATAAATGTCCAGTTCCCTATGGTTTTTATTCCCTTCTTCAATGGTTGTGCATTTCTCAGTGCCTTTTCTGACCCTTTGGTTTTAAGTTTTTCTTTAATAAGTTGAAACAATTGAGAATATGAATAAGAATATCACTCAGACTTAGGGTCCACCCTGATCTTTGCCTGTGTTAGGAAATAAATGTAGTACCTTTGGTATTGTGAATGTGGTCTTACAGAAATTTTAAATTCTATTAAATTCTTCAGAGGAGTTTTGATGCTTTCAGTTTTGGAGGATCAGGCTGTCCTACACCTGAAAACTTGATATTTTTGCTAGTAGTAGATATCTCAGTTCAGTTCAATATATGTATAACGTTTGGCTAACTTGTACATGCGTAGTACCAAAGATAACTGTTTTACATGCATGGTACAGGAGCCAATCAGAGAATGAGAGTCAACATTTTAAGCAGAACTTAATGCTTCTTCAGGCTTTCCTCCAGCTGGAATTCCTCCCTTACTTCACAGTGGCTGCTTACCGAGGATTCTGCTGTCCTGTCCAGAAAGCATTCCAGTTCATTCTAAGCTTTCATTGCTCCATGCCATACTTAGTTCAGTCAGTCGCCATGAAAAGGAAAGTCACACAAAGCTCTTACTTTTTTCTAGTGATTCAATCCTATTTTCTTTCATCTTCTGTCTTTTCCTTTCTTCCTCCCTTCTCCCCTTGTTCCTCCCTTCCTCTCTCCCTACCTCCCTTCCTTCTTCCCCCTCTCTTCTTTTCTTCTTCCTTGACACAGAGTCTCATATCTCATGTAGCTTAGGCTAGTCTTGACTTTCTGTGTAACAGAGGCTGATCCTGAACTTCTGCCTCTCCCCTGCCACTTTCCCACGTTCTGAGATTACAGGAGTGCATGACCATGCCTGGCATCCAGGTAAAATGACTCTTTAAGCATCTTTCTCTCTGCATGAAGCTCATAGTTGTCATCTTTGAGATGTGTGAGTCTAGGATGAACTCGGAACAGTGGATGAAGCAGAAATCAGAAGTTTCCTCTTTATGTTTGCGCCTGAGCTTCCTCCTTTCCCTGTGATAGTCTCATTCTTTATTTGATAACCTGAGCATACTATCATGATTTATTAATATACCTAAACAAAAAGAGTTGTGCTGAAAACCAAACCCCAAAACAAAACCTAAACAATGATAGGCTAAGATGGATGGCTATCAAGGGCTACACAGAGAGATCTTGTCTCAACAAAATGAAACAAACACAACAAAATAAAATAAAAAAATTCCCCAAACAAAAAATAAACTGTGCTGATATTTGGAATGAAGCATATTTTATGATGACTAAGGAATTAAAATCTTTCAGGGGCAAGGATTGGATACACCATAAAGATTAAATAATATAAAATAATTCGTGGAAGGTTAAGTGAGGCATGTACGAGGCAGAGGATTCACAGGAGAGTCTTGTTACACTTTATTTTTCCCTCATGCAGCCTGGTATGGTAGTCTCTTTCTCTTAGTCTATTCCTTCCCTGGCCAGATAAGATAATGGATGCCTTTCAGAGTTTCTTTCCTTTAGCCATCCTTGGATTACTTTTTGCTAATGTTTCGTCTGCTCTGTATTTTATTCAGACCACTCAGAGCCTATAATTAACCACCTTATTTTCTAGAATCCTAAAAACAAATGAGGAGGATTAGCAAGGAAATGAAAACAGCATGGTTGGCTCTCCATATTTGCAGATCCCAGGCTTGAATTCACCCAACTACTAGTTCTAAGGATGTGAAAAAAGGCATTTGAACTGCTCATGTGCAGACATTCTTGTCATTTTGTATAGCAAACTTACTATAATAGCCACTTACATAACATTTGCATCATATTAAGTATTATAACCAATTTAGAGGTGATTAAAATTCATTAGAGGTTATGGGTAGGTGGTTAAATGCAAATACTACATCAGCTTCCATGATGAATTTGAACATTCTTTGATTATCTGTTTAGAGGTGGAATGGGTGCTGGAATCAGAGCCTTGTGGATACTAAGGTATGCATATATTTAAATAATGTGTATTAAGTACCATTAAATGTATGAGTAGCATATACATATTATATGTTTCTTCTAAATTACTTGTAATTGATTAAAGCTGGTTGGCAGCATAAAATATAATTTCTCCATTGCTTCATTTAGACACAGACCCAAAAATCCCTGTGAAATGCACTTATTTACAAGAATCAGAGAGCATCCAAGGAAGACAACTGATGTACAAGGTAACATTACTTCAGCAATGCACAAGATATTTTAAGACGTGCTAGCTGTCATGTGGAATATTTTTAAATGACTTTGATTAATGTCAACAGTGCTAATGTATGTGCTGTCTTCATTTTTGTAGCCATGAACCTCCACAGTCTTCAGGCTAGAGATGATAGGCTTGAACATGGCCTGCTAACTTCATAGAGAAATCTGCTAACCATTTTGAAGTTAAGTGTTTGGATGTCAACTTTTTTATGGGAAGAAGATTATCTCATTCTCACATGCACTTGGTGAGTGGAATTGTTTGATTTTCAAACAACGCCGACCATAGATAGTACTGAGATAGTTGTTTATGATAGTGGGGATTCTCAGGGATGGCTGTTGGGTCTCAGTGTCACAAACCATCACCACCAATGTCAAAATGTAACTTGGAAGTGAGACTATTGTAGTGGGTGATCATCTTCTCCTCCTTCTTCTTCTCTCCTTCTCCTCCCACTCTTCTTCCTCCTCCTCCTCTTCCTCCTCCTCCTCCTCCTCTTCTTCTGTTTAGATTTTAGGTACGGAAGCAATCACAGAGGAGTCTGTTTTCTAATCCTGTGAAAACCATTCTTCTTCCACTTGTTGAATTTGCAATCAGAGGCATCATTTTCCTAAGGAAGGCATTTTATTTTAGCCCAAGCACCTGAGTTATGCATGAAATATCAGGAATCAAATTACTTCAGTTAAAACATATTAAACATTTTTGACTGATCTTCCTGCCTTACAGTGTATTAGCCACAAGATTAACATTTAAAAATAGCTTTATCTCTGTGGTATTCTATCTCAACTGTCAAATATGACTCCAGATAAATAAATTAGCTTGTTGAATGGGATGATTTATGATTCAAGCTTGTTTCCAAACAACAGTTTGGGTTATGGCATGGGATTTATCTGTAGACAACTCAGCTTCTTAATTGGCTACTCATCCATATAAAATATGTTTCTAGTGGTATTGATTCTGGAAAGGACTCTCATCAAATTCAAGTTTCACTAAACTATATAGGCTTAAATAAAGTTGTTAAGAGTAGACAGGCCAAAACATACAACTCTCTGTCATGTTTTTACCTAGAATTAAATTGAACAGAGAGCATTCTACTCTTAGTTGGCCAGCAAGTTTCTGATCAAGACTGTTCATGAGCTTCAAATAGTCTAGTGTGGTAGGGAAGTTATTCAGGAAGACAGGAATCAAGTAGAGTTCATTTTCTTAGAATTTCTCTAAAATGTGTGTTTCTTTTCGGAACTGTTACCATAAATACTCAGTTATTTTATGCATATATTAAAGTTGTACATTTGACATTCCAACATTCTTGAGATGATTGCTGCCAAAGAAACTTTATTTTCAAATGTTTTTATGAGATCTGTTACTTTGGAATAAAGATAACATGCATGGAGGCTATTATCTGTATATTTTGTGATGTGAGTATAATTTCTCTAAGGGAAGTGATTTCAAATGTTTGGCTCTTCAAAAGCATGCAGTGTCAAATGCCATTGTGATGGAAAGTTGTTTCATAGGCATGCTTTCTTCTCTAAGATAAGGTCTCATTACTTATCTCAGTGAAGAGAAGAAAAGGTTTGAACTATGAATAGTCCATACCAAATTATTTTCCTATAAGACTCGGTGTACTGGATAGTTTACACGTTATCCTTTGTAAAAGTACTTTTTCAATACTTATCTATTTCAATGATTTAATCATTATTGTACCTACCTTTAATGAATATTTAAAACTACAGTATTTTCAAGAATTTTTATTTATATAATACTTATGTTCATATAATTAATTAAAAGAAAATAAAAAAATTGTGGTGATACATTTTATATTAATAAAATCATTCACATTATTTACAACATCAAAACTAAAAGCAGAACTTCTGCAGAAAAATTACTAAAAAATTAACCACAGCATCTTTTCTGAAATTTCTATTATTTCTATAATTATAAATTCATATGAATAAAACAAAAACATAATTCAAAGAAGAGAAAATTCTGTATGTAGGTGCCTGTGGAGACCAGAAGAAGGCATCTGATGTCTGGAGCTGGAGTTGTGAGCCACGTGACCTGAGTGTGGAGAACAGAGCTCTGAAACACCTCAAGAGCTCTTAACCCCTAAGCCACCCCACAGCTTTGTTTTGTTTTGTTTTTTAGTTGTTTGTTTTTGCAAGTAGTCTTCCTATAAAAGACCACAACACTTCAACACTTTTTTTTTTTTTTTTTTAAAGAAGCAAGCTCAGCCATGAGTTTGCTAGAATTGACATAGTGGCTGAGAATCAATTTCTTGTGACCAAAATGGCCAATGATCTCCACTGGCAGTAAGGGACACTTAGTTGTGATTTGTTTCCTCCTCAGAGCTGTGATTTTTCTCTGATTCTGCAAGCTTTGGTTAAGTCTATTTTAGCTGGTTTTTGTCTGCAGTATCCAAATCATAAAACTGTGCTTATTATTTGCATGAAACAGCTCACATAAAAGAGAGCACTGTGTGCAGCAGTGGTAGCAGATGGTGGAGGTGTGGACCACCTGGGACACACAGACATGTCGATGCCTCTTGCAATATGAAGAAGAGATGCTTTGACACCTGCCAATCTCAGTAATAAACTGGTCAGATGAACTCTGGATATTCTGATAGAATGAAATAAGATAAATTGTATTTTTTTAGTAAAAATTACTAAAAAGCTGAATTGCTAGATAGATTCTAGTTTTTATTAAAGAATTTAATATTATCTCAATTTACTGTGAGTTTCAAAATGCAACCAACATTTACAGTAGCCTAGAGATTTTAAGTTGAAAAGATAAATCATTTTTAGATTACTTATACAGAAAAATATTTTTTTCTAGTACAAATTTAGCAATTATGAACTAACTGACTTAATATGTATAAAAGCTTTACAAAAAAGTCAGAAAATGCATGCACTGTTATGGTTGCTAACAACCAATAATTAATATGACTTAATAAATTCTTTCTATTTATTATTATAATATGATAGGCTATACAAAGAGCCAGACAAAGTCCTTAGAATACAGTTGAAATAAGTATCATCTAATTTTTTAATAGAGGTAGGGTAAGACAGGTCTTGAAGTCTTTTGATTGGTTGTTAAAGATACAACTAATTGGTCTCATCTAATTAAGTCTTTAGGGTATTGTTCTTGAAGTTCCAAA
Organism: Sigmodon hispidus; assembly: GCA_004025045.1. Classification (NCBI taxonomy): domain Eukaryota; kingdom Metazoa; phylum Chordata; class Mammalia; order Rodentia; family Cricetidae; genus Sigmodon; species Sigmodon hispidus. Next base: position 89,525 of record PVIH01008131.1, read on the forward strand.
ACTTTTGAAGCAACTGAAAATATGACTTAAAATAACTACAAATTTCCCCAAGAGTGAAAAGCACTTAAATTACTTTACTGAGTTTTAAGAAAATTCTTTGCAGAATTTCTTGGACCTTATGACAGAGTAGTGTGAAATGTGCTGTGTTCTCAAAAAGAACTGCTCAACATTTAATATTCACCATTTGAGTTTGAAGTAACAACATCAGCTGTATTCTTGTAGCAATGACTTCCCTAGAAAGATTTGAAGTGATTTAGAAATGTCTTTTGTAAATTACCCGTGTGTCTTGTTACATCAAGGCTTCCTCAGTGGTAACTCTTCTCTAGGAAGTTGTCAGACTCATGGACAGCTCTGGAGGATAGACAATGGGAAGATGGCCTACTGTGTGTTGCAAGCTGAGAGGTAAGGAGGTAAGTTGACCCTCCCTCAGAACATGTCAATCATTATCAACAAGAGAGAAGGTCTTTATGAACTGAGTTGACATAAATCTCAAGCTGTGAGAATGGGGCATTTTTACGAGGAAGATTATCTGTTAAATAGGAATAAAAATTTTCAGAAGAACATTCTTGAATATAGTTAAAATTGAGAAAAAGTTTTTCTGTCTCAAAATCCTGTTCTTTGAACACTGAAGTCAAATGAATATGTGGGTCTATAATTTCTAACTGGGAATGGTAATTTCTTTAGTAAAAACATAGCTAAATTGTTCTTCATTACAAGTGTCTGTGCATCTAAGAGAACCATTCCCTTTTGTTCTAATGATATTGTTACACATTGGCCAATGGATTTGCTCTCTTAATCAGAATGTGAAGTGAGATGTTGTATAAAGTTCAAGTATTTATTTTCTTCACAACAAAAATTCAGTTTTCTTTGGTTGAGGTCCAAAACAGATTGTTGTATCAGCAATAAATGCCTAATGTTTTACCTAGGTTCCTGGTCTGGCTCATCTACCTGAGAAGGTTGTTGTGGATGCTTGATTTTGCTCTTCAGTATATCCTGAGCTTTGGGGTAACAGGAAAAGAAATGGAACAGACTCCCTAATGAAAAAATATTTGACTCCTGTTTACATGAGTGCTGAAGGAATCATATTAAATATTAAAAAAATTTCCCTTTTGTTGTTGGCCATACAGTTCTGTGGTGGCTGGAAGTGTATTGTTTCTGGAGACATATTAGGTTAGATTTTAGGTGAATGAACTGAAGTAGCTTCCAGTAAAAACAACAACAACAACAACAACAAACAATCATCCCATGACAACTCAAATGCCCTCTTAAGGATAAATGTGTTGAAAACTACTCCCTCCATCCAAAAGCTACCTGCATTTACAGCTTAAAGGACTCTTAGAAGACATTGGTAAATAAAAACTCCAACATGGTTTTACTTTATGAGATTCTGAAAAGCTGGAACAGTAGACAGAAAACAAATTCACATTCAACCTGTTTTGCAATAGGCAGAAGAGGCTACTGAAAATGGAGTAGTATAGAAGGGACAGGTTATGGATCTGTGACTTGGTCATGGTGGTAATTACATACACTGTAAATGCTTTAAAGCTCTTAATTAGAAATAAAGAGATTAAAAAGCCAATTTCCTGCTTGATGGCTAACTGAATGTATGCATTTAAAATGGACAGAAGGATTCTACCTTCTACTGTCTAGTGCCTCTCCCTGAGTCATCTACATTTTGACAAGAAGATTTTCTATTACTATGCTCCTTTGAAATGAATCCTAACCCTAAAAGGTTAATGAGGCACTCTTTGTGGTTATGTTCATCTCTGGCTTTGTCCCTACAAAGTCATGTGCCCCTTTTAATAGTTTTATACTGAATAGCTACTGTTGCGTTCTTTTGATGGAACCCAATCTGCTTTTTTTTTTAAAAAAAGATTTATTTATTTATTGTGTATACAGTATACAGTAGAGGGTACCAGATGTCGTCACAGATGGTTGTGAGCCACCATGTGGTTTCTGGGAATTAAACTCAGGACCTTGGGAAAAACAGTCAGTGCTCTTAACTTCTGAGTCATCTCTCCAGCCTCCCAATCTGCTTTTTAAAATAATAAACCATATATATGATATAACATATTCTATATTACCTCTATGTTCACACACACAAGAATCTTGACTAATCATGTGTCATAGGAAGAGAGGCTTGAGTTGAGCCTCTGCTTCTTTTAAAAATTCTATTTATTTGCCTTGGTGTATGCCTACATGTGTATCTGTGAAGAATATTGGATCCCCTGGAACTGGAATTACAGATAGTTGTGAGCTGCCATGTGGGTGCTGGGAATTGAACCCGGGTTCTCTGGAAGAGTGATCAGTGCCCTTAACCGCTGAGCCATCTCTCCAGCCCAAGTCTCTGCTTTGAAATATATCATTTTACCTCTATATCTTTAAAATAGCAATGTGGAGTTTAAGTGACACTGTCTATTAAAAACAAACTGTAGAGTACTTAGCTCAGAATTGATCAGTATGATAATTTATCTGTTATAGTTCTCTCTCTACATTGCTTATTCTTTTAATTTCTTTCTCCTTTTATTCTCTCCATAATTTTTAACACCTCTTTTTCATTGAGTTTAATGCAAATTTTTATACTTTTGCACTAATATACTCAAATTTATTTTAGTATAGACTATGCCACTTAATTTTTTTTTTAATTTTTACAGGTAAAAGGGAGACAATACGATGGAATGGGAAAACCGAACTCTTATGAGGGATTTTTTTCTGAAGGGGCTTTCTGGTTACCCAAGGCTTGAACATCTCTTTTTTGTGCTCATCCTAATGATGTACATAGTGATCCTTTTGGGCAATGGCACCCTTATTATAATCAGCATTTTTGACTCTCACCTTCACACCCCTATGTACTTCTTCCTGGGGAACTTGTCCTTCTTGGACATCTGCTTCACTAGCTCCTCCATTCCCTCCACCCTGGTAAGCTTTCTCTCAGAAAGAAAGACCATTTCCTTCCTTGGCTGTGCAGTACAAATGTTTCTTGGTTTAGCTATGGGAACAACAGAGTGTGTGCTGCTGGGTATGATGGCTTTTGATCGCTATGTGGCTATCTGCAACCCTTTGAGGTACCCTATCATCATGAGCAAGAGCTCCTATGTGACCATGGCAACTGGGTCCTGGTTTTCAGGGGTTGCCAACTCTGCAGTACAAACTGCATTTGTGATGAGACTGCCTTTCTGTGGAAATGTCATCAATCATTTTCTCTGTGAAATCCTGGCTATCATGAAGATGGCTTGTACTGACATTTCCGGCAATGAATTTATCATGGTCGTGGCCACAGTTTTGTTTACTTTGATGCCACTACTCCTCATTGTCATCTCATACTCATTAATCATTTCTAGCATTCTCAAAATTCGCTCTGCTGAAGGGAGAAGCAAAGCCTTTTCTACCTGCTCAGCCCACTTTACTGTGGTTATAATATTCTATGGGACCATTCTCTTTATGTACATGAAACCCAAATCTAAAGACACACACAACGTAGATGACTTGGATGCTACAGACAAACTTATATCCATGTTCTATGGAGTGATGACTCCCTTGATGAATCCTTTAATTTATAGCCTCAGAAACAAAGATGTGAAGGAGGCCATAAAAAATCTGAAGAGAAGGTTCTTAGGCAAATGAATAGTCAACATGTTGGACATTGTTGAAACTCATAACTTGATTGGAATTGTAGCTACTTTACTTTCTTCCTTGTTCTTTTATGCACTGACATTTTTACAACAAGATATAGCATTTCAAAATTATTACATAAAGAGTTTTCAGCTGTCAAAAAAAGAGTTTTCAACTGTCTAGAAAGTATACGGAAGAAAACAAAGTAACATAACATTGAGAAATAACTACATTTTGACATTTTCTGCAACATCTTAATAATTCTGTCTTTTTTTTTACAATATTAGAGTTGGGCATATATGGCATTTTTACAAGCATGACTTCATTTTTACAAACAATAGTTCTTCAATCCTTTAATATAAATAAGTCTGTTGTGAAAAGTATGAAACAGAAAATCCTGAAAGTATTTTATCAATATTTTACCTTGGAGAGTTTTCTGTTTGTAGTATATTAATCTCAAAAAATTTAAAGTTACCAAATGCTATATCTTTTCTCTGCACTTATTTTTTTTCATTTTTTTTCCTTTGATGCTGTAAAGATGCTGAGAGTTGGAGATATAAAAGAAACCGATAAATAGGATTAATGGATATGTGTTGTGGACCATCAGTCTAAAATGTACACATTTGTTTATGCTGTAGAACATTTACTTAATGATGCAAAGATGTGTTGCTTTATTTTATGTTGCACTTGTTTAACTCTGTGAGGTTATGGGAAGCTACTTTGCCTGTCTAAAACCTCTGATTGTTCTAGTAATGAGTAGAATGGCCAATGGCTAGGCAGGAGAGGATAGGAGGGCAGAGAAAATAAGTAGGAGAAAAAGGAAGAGGGAGGAGTGAGAAAAGGAGAAAAAGAGGAGGATGCCAGGGGCCAGCCACCCAGCCACCCAGCCAGCCACCCAGCCTCCCAGCCAG
>PVIH01008132.1:0-92500 GCA_004025045.1 Sigmodon hispidus
TCAGATGGCACTGTGATGTATATGGCATGTCAGATGGCACTGTGATGTACATGGCATGTCAGATGGCACTGTGATGTACATGGTATGTCAGATGACACTGTGATGTACATGGCATGTCAGATGGCACTGTGATGTACATGGCATGTCAGATGGCACTGTGATGTACATGGCATGTCAGATGACACTATGATGTACATGGTATGTCAGATGGCACTGTGATGTACATGGTATGTCAGATGGCACTGTGATGTACATGGCATGTCAGATGACACTATGATGTACATGGTATCTCAGATGGCACTGGGATGTATATGGCATGTCAGATGGTACTGTGATATATGTGGTATTTCAGATGGCTCTGTGATATATGTGATATACTAGATAGCATTGTGTATTATAAGAACCAGCAAAACACAGGGAAATGATGTGGAGGGCTGGGGAATAGGGCAGAGGTCAGAGTGTGAAATAGGATTAAAAGAGAAGGCGATGCTGAAGTGGTGAAAGATGGTCTGTGAGGCAGTGAAGGAGTGAATCCAGGCACCAAGTGAGACTGCCAAGGCTCTGGGGCTGCTGTGTGCCTGTGTCTGTCTAATCAGGAAACAATCTGACTCGGGGGCACAGGGTGAGGGTAAAGGACAGATTGGGCATCAGGTCCAGGGGCCACTGTAAGCTCTAATTCTTTTTTCTTTTGTTTTTTCCTTCCCTCACTTGAATAAGTTAATCAATAAATCAAAACCCATGAACTAGTTACTAAGCTTAGAAATGAGTTGGAGTTCGTACAAAAGTCTTCTCTTACTTGGATATTTTAGAGGCTTTTGAAGATGGGCATGGCGGGCCTGGAGAAATGGCGACTCAGTGGCTAAGAGTACTTACTGTTTTTGCAGAGGACGAGGGTTCAGTTTCCACCACCCATGTCAGGTGGCTCTCTGAGGCCTGAAACTCCAGCTCCAGGGGACCCAACACGTCTTGCTTCACTTATGTATGTATATTTACTCACATACACAAACATACATAATTTAATTTTAAAAAAAATTTTGAAGACAAGGTCATCGGCTCATGGTAGTAGTCCCAGTACTAATGAGTCAGTAGCAGAATAATGATTCAAGTCTGAGGCCAGATTCAGTTGCAATAATGACTCCCAAGCTAGCCTGGGCTACAAAGCAAGCCATTGCCTCAGGCTATCTACTTACCAACCTACGTACCTAAGTTTTTCAAACTGAACTCCTGAACTGGGCATGTTGACACACACCTTTAATCCCAGCACTGATGAGGCAGAGACAGGTGAATCTTTTGAGTTTAAGGCCAGCCTGGTCTACAAAGCAAGTTCCAATAGGATAGCCAGGGCGACATAGAGAAATCCTGTTTTGATTAAAAAAAAAAAAAAGAAAGGAAGGAAGGAAGAAAGAAAGAAGGAAAGAAAGAGAGAGAGAGAGAAAGAAAGAAAGGAAGGAAGGAAGGAAGGAAGAAAGAAAGAAAGAAAAATTCCTACTGCTCAGCCTGATGATCTGAGTTCAGGCTCTATCACTAAATGGTGAAAAAGAAAACACTTCTGTATATTGTCCCCTAACCTTCACATCTGCATGCGGCAGGCACCCTCATACATACACAAATAAATCTAAAAGTTATTTACTCTTGTCCAGTAGACCAGAAAATGTTGTCTGTTTTGGCTTCTCTTATGCCAGCTGGTCCAGTGAGTACCATGAGACCAAGTCTCTGATTCTGGCAAGACAAGAGAGCCCTGCATATTCAGGCTTCCAGCTCTGTCTCCAGTGGGACCAAAGAACATGGCTCCACTAGGCATTTGGCTTTGGATCAGAGGAAGCCAGCAAACACCACAAGCAACCAAGCCTTGAGCTTTGGAGGTCCCAGAGATTAACTCAACCCAATGGGCCCTGGGTCTTGAGGCTGGGGCTTTGCCTCCAGCAGTCTCAAATGTCAGGGTGGCCTGGGGTTTTGACTTTGGATGGGTGGAGGACAAAGTGGAAACAATACATAGGCACACACACACACACACACACACACACACACACACACACACGTATATGTATGTGTATACACACACATATGCACACACACATATGCTGGGTGTGATGAGGCATGCCTTTAATTCAGGCATGGAAAAGGAAGGCCTGCCTAGTCTATATAGTTCCATGACAGCCAGGAATACATTGATAGAGAGACCCTGTCTCAAAACCAAAACCAAAAACAAAAACAAACCATTCTAAAACAATAAAAATGAAGACACATGAATGAACTACTCAAGAGGTCTGGGATATATTCAAGAGGCCAAACTTGAGAGCTTATGGTAGAGAAGAAGAGGAGCTAAAATCTGATGGACTAGACAGACTATTTAATGAAATTATAGCAGAAAACTTTTCAAACTTAAAGAAGTAGACATCCAAGCACAATTGTGTATAGAATTTCAAGTAGACATGATGAGAGAAAAATATCTCCCAACACATCATAGTCAAGACCTCCAGGCTAAAAATGAGGAAAATATGTAGATATATATACAGACAGACTTAATGAATGTATACAGAGTATTATACCTGGCAGATAATGATATACATTTCCTCAGTGATACATGGAACTTTTTTCAAAAAGTGTTCATATAATAGTACATAAATCAAGTTTCAACTGATATTTTTTATTTATTTATTTTATTATGTATACAGTATACCGAAGAGGATACCAGATGTCATCATAGATGGTTGTGAGCCACCATGTGGTTGCTGGGAATTGAACTCAGGACCTCTGGAAGAACAGTCAGTGCTCTTAACCTCTGAGCCATCTCTCTAGCCCCTCAACTGATATTTTTAAAATGAGATAATTTCTTGCTTCCTACCAGCTCACAGTGGGCTGAAAGTAGGAATTAAGAACAAGAAAAAAGAAACTGTAGAAACTACAAAGTGATAGGAGACAAAGCAACACATTAAAAAAACAAAAACAAATAAACAAACAAAACAGTGGGTTATCCAAGCAACCAGAGAGTAAAATGTAAAATTCCTTGAGTCAAATGAAAATGAGAACACAATCTTTCAGAGCCCTAGGATACAGCTAAAGAAATCCTAAGAAGCTTAAAAGGAATAATCATATTTAAAAATGTGAGCACTTTCAGATAAACAACCTAATGGAGCACCTCAAGGTGCTCCTCAAAGCACGTCAAAGCCTGGCATGATGGCACGTGTCTTTAATCCCAAAACTCAAGAGGCAGAGGCAGGTGGATTTCTGTGAGTTCAAAGACAGCCTCATCTACAAAGTGAGTTCCAGGACAGCCAGGTATTCACAAAGAAAACCTGAAGAAAATAAAACAAAACAAACAAAAAACAAAGGCTGTTGAAAACAAGAAGCAAGAAGCCAATCCTAAACCGAGTAGATGACAAGAAATAATGAAGATCTGGGAAGAAATGAATAAAATAGAGTTTAAAGAACAGTACATAAAATCGCTGAGAGCCCTTTGAGAAGCTTATTAAGATTGATAAGGCTTTAGCCCATCTGACAGAGATAGAAGATACTATCATATTTAGAGATCAAAAGAAATCATTGCTACAAATGCAACTGAACTCTAGAACATTATTAGCAAATACTTCAAAACTTATATTCCAAAAACCTGTAAAGCCTAGAAGAAACGAATGAATTTCTAAATGCATACAACCTACTGAGATTAAAACTAGAAGCCATAAATAACTTTTTATAATAACTTTAACAGATCCATTACAAACAATGATATTGCAGTTGAAATCAAAAGTCTCCCCTCAGGTGCTGACAGATTCACTGCTGAATTCTAACAAACTTTCAAAGAAGATTTAATATCAATCCTTCTTAACTTGTTTCACAAAACAGAAAGGAAGACACACAACTGAATTCAGCCTATGAAGCCAATGTTAACCTGGTGCCAAAACCAAGTAAAGAGACAATAAAAAGAGAAAACTACAGGTCAGTTTCTTTGATGAATAGACACAAAATCTGTCAATGAAATACTTTCAAACCATATTCAGGAACATATTAAGAAGATCACATATCATGAGCAAGCAAGCTTCATCCTGGAGAGGCAAGGCTGGTTCAACAGACATAAAGCAATAAATGTAAAATATCATATAAACAAATGAAAGGGTAGGAACCCACACAGTCATCTAAAATGATACCCAAAAGGTATTTGACAGTTTAAGATGCTTTCATGATAAAAGTGCTAGAAATGTGGATAATAACCAAAGGCTATATACAACAAACTTACAGCCAACATTATACCAAATGGAGGGAAACAAACTGAGTATTTCCCTACAATTAGGAATGACACAAGGATTCTCACTCTCTCCTATTTAAAATAGTGCTTAAGGTCCTGGCTCTAACAATTTGACAAGAGAAAAACATAAAGGTATAAAAATAGGGAAGGAAGAAGTAAAACCATTTTAGTTTGCAGATGACTTAATTCTATACTTAAAAGACCCCGTTCTGCCATAGAAGCTAGTAGAGAACTCTTAGATTTAATAAACATAGTAAAGTTGCAGGATGCAAAATCAATATAAAATAATAACCTTCATATACATTAATAATATACTCATAACAGGCCCCCAGACCTTGGTAAATATCATGTTCTAAATACCATTCAGGCCATTAAAATTCAGCATGTAGGCAGTACCACCTGCCAAAATGAAAGTGAAGGCCTTATCCATCAAAGTCCGTAGTTCTAGGAAAGTCTCTGAAGGCACCAGCCCTGCTTTTTGTCTTCTGTAGTTCTGCTTCTGGCTAACTGTCCTTGCTAACTGAAGAATGTCATCCCATGGTGTGGTTTTGTGCTTAACTCTGGCTAGCAAGTCTATTGGCTTAAACTGTGTCTGGGCAGTCTTCTCTAGTGGATACTCACAACACTCTTAGGGCAAAAAATGAGGAAAAATATCCCATAGTGATAAATTTTAAAAAAACAAAAAGTACCAAGGAGCACACCTATGGACTGCTAAACAAAAGCATCCAGACAAGCTGGGTGTGGTGGCTGGCACCTTTAATCTCAGCACTGGGAGACAGCAGAAGGCTTATTTCAGTGGGTTTGAGGCTAACCTGGTCTATATATCAAGTTCCCCAACAGAGTTACATAATAGAGAGACTCTATATAAAAACTAACTCTCTCCCCCACAAAAGAATCCCAAACATCTAGGCATTGAAAAAGAAAATCAAACATACCAGAGAATGGCAAACCTTTCATGGTCCTAGAGTGACAGAATTAATATTGTGAAGATGTTTATACTACAAAAATTAAACCACAGACCTAATGCAATATCAAGCAATATTGATGACATATTTCACAGATTTAAAGAAAATAATCCTGTAGCTCATATGGAACCACAAAAAAACTGTGAATACCCAAAGCAATCTTAAAGCATAAGAGTGCCATTGGAGGGACCATAACACACTCTTTAAATTATACTACAGAACTATAGAGATAAGGACAGCCTGGTCCTGGCATTAAAAAATCAGGTAGACCAGAAGAACAGAATAGAAGACCTAGAAATAAACCAGCAAAGTTAAGGCCACCTAATTTTTGACAAAGGAGGCAAAAACATGCAGTAGAAAATGATACCCTATTGAATAAATGGTGCTGGCAAAATTGGATTTCCACCGGCACAAGAGTGAAATGAAATTCATATTTTTCACTTGGCACAAAAAAATCAATTCAATTTGAAATGAATCAAAGACCTTAATTTAAAACCTGAAACAGTGAAACTTCTAGATGAAAGCAAAGGGAACACTCTTTAGACACTGAGGTAGGCAAGAACGCTCTGAAAAGAACATCAATAGCATGGCCCAAAGAATCAACAGATGGGTCTATGTGACATTAAAATGTTTCAACACCGCAAAAACTATCAGCAAAGCAGACAGCCCACAGAAGAGGAAACGATCTTTACCAGCTCTACATTAAACAGAGGCTAATGAAATGAATACTTTACAAAAGAAACACAAATGGTCGAATAATTATTTTTTTAAATGCATTCAACTTCCCCTAGTATCCAAAACTACTCTATGATACCGTCTCCCCCACTAGGAACAGCTCTCATCAAGAAGTCTGGTGACAGAGGAGGTGGAATTATGGAAGTAAATTGGGGGTTTCTCAAAAGAATTAAAAACAGAACAACCATATAACCCAGTTAGTGTGTGTGTGTGTGTGATTTGTGAGACAGAATCTCACTGTATAGCCTCAGCTAGACTAGAACTTGCTGTGGAGACCAGGTTGCCTCTAAGAGATATGCCTGACTCTGCCTTCTGAGTTCTGGGATTAAAGGCAGGGATCACTATGTCTCGCTGTCTCTCTATAATAAGTAAGTAAATAAATAAATAAATAAATAAATAAATAAATAAATAGATTCTATCCTTTAAAATTGGGTGCTTTGGGATTATGTTCTTGTACACAATAAATATTTGTCACTGTAAATACTGTTTTAATAAAACACTGATTGGCCTGCAGTCAGGCAGGAAGTAAAGGTGGGACAACCAGCGCCGCGGAGAATCCTAGGAGAGGAAAGGCAGAGTGGCAGACGGCAGCAAGACACAGAAGAAAGATGAGAATGCTGCTCTGAGAAAAGGTACCAAGCTACACGGCTAAAGATGGAGAAGAATCATGAGTTAGTTTAAGAGTAAGAAATAGTAAATAGTAAGTCTGAGCCATAGGCCAAACAATTTATAATTAATATAAGGCTTTGTGTGATTATTTGGAACTAACTGGCTGTGAGACCAGCTGGGTGGGACAGAGGAATTTCTGACTACAAATGAGCTTATAGCTGAAGCATGATAGCACAAACCTGTTACCTCAATACTCAGATGACTGAGATATGACAATTGCCATGAATTCTAGGACCAGCCTTTGGACTACATAGTGAGTTCCAAGTTATCCTAGGCTATAGAGTGAGATCCTGTCCAACAACAAAAAGAAACTTCAAATAAGCCGGCCTGTAGACCAGCATTAGTCCAGCCTGGGCTACCTGTCATCGGGCCTATCTCAGAAAAGAAAGCAAGGAGCTGATGAGATGCTGCTGTATAAGCCTGGTGACCCAAGTTCAACCCCTGGGCCCCACACTGGGAGGAGAGAACTGCCTCCTAAAAGCTGTCCTCTGATTACATGTATGTGTAGTACAATATACACACACCAACACACACATACACGTATATATACATAGACACATACATACAGACACAGACACTTAGCATACACATATATACACCCAAACATATACATACATACACAAACACAGTACATACATGCTGTGGGATTATGTTCTTGTACGCTGTAAATTAAAACACTGATTGGCCAGAGGGAGATAGGAAATATAGGTGGGGCTACCAGACTAAGAAAACTCTGGGAAGAGAAAGAGTAGAGTAAAGACACCAGACAGATACAGAGGAAAGAAGATGAAAATGCTGCTCTGGGTAAAGGTACTAAGTCACTTTGCTAACCACGGGTTAGTTTAAGAGTAAAAGTTAGTAAATAATATACCTGAGCCATAAGCCAATCAGCATGAAATCAATATAAGACTTTGTGTGATTGTTTGGGACTGCTGGTCTGGATCTCTGGGCTAGGTTGGGCCAGAAACCCAAACTATACACACACACACACACACATACACATATACATATATACACACAAACATATACATACACACACAAACATACATATACACACATACACATATATACATACTCATACCATACACATACACATGTACATACATGTACACACACAATATACACATACATACACACATATACACACATACCACATACATACATATACACACAACACACAAGCACTCTCACATCACACAACCACACACATACATGCATACACACACATACTTACAGGATGATCATAATAATACAAAAATCAAAACTTAATAGAAAAATAAAAAGGGAGCAGGTTCCTGTGTCAGTCTTGATTTTCTTCTCAAATATGTCCTTGTAGCTGCTTCTGTGGGGTGTTTCTGAGAAGCTTGTCACATTCTTGCTTGTAATCCTTCAGTGGCTCTCTGTTGTCTCAAGCAGTAAATTTCCTGGCATTTACAGCCATCGGTGGCCTGCCACTTTATCCACTTTAGCTGTATCAGGGAGGAGTCTTGTTTGTTTATGTAAACTAACTTTCTTAAAAAAGAAAACCATGTTAGAGTCTCCCAGTCTCAGGGGTGGCGTAAGGGCCCTGGTCTGTCTACTCAGAGCTTTGCTCCCTCTGCAGACTTTGTGGCTCCAGAGAAGACAGGGTTGTATAAGAGAATGAGGGTGCAGGCGCCTGCCCAGGAGAAGCGATAACCTCTGGACCAACAAACATGGTCTGAGAAAATTCTGCATTTTTTTTTTTTTTTTTTTGAGACAGGGTTTCTCTGTGCAGCCCTGGCTGTCCCGGACCTTGCTCTGTAGCCCAGGCTGGCCTTGAACTCACAGAGATCTTCCTGCCTCTGCCTCCTTCTTTTATTCTTTGCTGACCATGCCCAGCAAAGTCTGCTAATTTTGTGTCCATGTCTTTGCTGTTTAAATTTCCCCTTAATTGGGTTTTTTTTTTTTTTTTTGGCCCAGAATGGTGGTGTGTGCCTTTAATCATAGCACCTAGGAGACAGAGGCCAAAAGATCTCCGGGAATCTGAGTCCAGCCTGATCAGCATAGTGATTTCTAGGCTACATAGTAAGATCTTTTCAAATATCAAAAGATAAATACTTAAAACAAGCTATTTTGATGAAAATATATTGTTATGATTTATTAAGGATTTCTAGAGGATTGGAGACAGCTCGGTGATTAAGAACATTTGCTGCTCTTCCAGCTTTCATATGTTGGGTTGCTTGGGACCCCCCTGTAATTCCAATTCCAGGAGACCATTTCCCTCTTTGTAGCCTCTGAAGGTTCCTATCTCTGCAATTACCTATACATGTGTACATAAATACTATTTTTTTAAAAACCTTAAAATAAAAATGAATTAAGCATTTCCGGAGCCAAACATAGTGGTATAGACCTTTAATCTCAGCATTTAGGAGGCAGAGGCAGATGGATCTCTGTGAGTTCAAGGCCATTCTGGTCTACATAATGAATTTTAAGGCAGCCAGACCTACATAGTGAAACCCTTTCTCAATAAAACAATACAAAACAAAATGTAATAATTTGTGGCTGGAGATGTATTCAGCTGGTTAATGCTTACCAAGCATGCAGAAGCCTTGGGTTTGATTCTTGATCAGCTGTGGTGGTATACACCTGTAATCCCAGCCAGTTTCTGTAGTGTAGTGGTCATCATGCTCGCCTAACACACTTGTAATCCCACCACTGGGAGGCAGAGGAATGAGGGACAGAAGTTTAACTCCATCCTTGGTTATACAACAAGTTTTAAACCAGTCTAGGTTACATTAGATCCTGGCCCAACATGGGCATGCAGAACTGAAGTCCTGGCTAGTCAGAAGGCTAAGGGCAAAGGCCAGCAATGTCAGGACAACTCAGTGTGACTGTGTCTTAAAGCAAAAAAGAATAAATAAGTTAATAAACAACAACAAAAGTAAACTAGGGATATAGCTCAAAATGGTAATGGGTATTTGATCAAGGCACCGGGTTTGATTCCCAGTACTGACAGCAACCAAAAAAGGCAGGATTTAAGCCGAGCAGGGTGGCTTGCATTTGTAATACCTTACACTTGAGACTTATGCCCTGTGAAACAGGGTGGAATATGGAAGGTCTTATATGTATACTACAAAAAAAGGGGGCACAAATAGACAAAGAGATCATTTACAAAAATATACTGCATGAAAGCATCAGGCAGCCAGCCAGTCCTGGGAACTCAGGCTACATGTTATGACAATGGGCTACAGAATGAGTTCAAGGTCAGCCTGGGCAAGTAAGTGAAACACTGATTTCACAAGTAAGAAGAAGGGGCCTGGAGAGACAGCTCAGTAGTTAAGCGTATTTACATGGGTTCCGTCCCCAGCATCCAGTGTTGTGGCTCATAATTAACTGTGACTCTAGTTTCAGGAGACCAGATGGCCTCTTCTGATCTCTGCAGGCATCAGGTGTGCATGTGGAGCACATACATATATGAAGATAAAACAGTCATATACATAAAAATACTTTTGTTGTTTTTTGAGACAGGGTTTCACTGTGTAGTCCTGGATATCCTGGAACTCACTCTGTAAACCAGGCTGGCCTTAAACTCAAAGATCTGCCTGTTTCTGCCTCCTTAGTGCTGGGATTAAAGGTGTGTGCCACCACTGCCCTGCAAAATACTTTTAAAAATGTGAAAAGAAGGCTGGAGATGTAGCTCAGAGGTACAGCATTTGTCTAACATGTTGGAAGTCCTGGGTTCTGTTCTAAGTACCATAAAAGAAGGGGTGGGGGGAGAGGAAGGAAGTAAAAAGAAAGGTCAGTGGATGAGCACCCAAAAAGATTGCCCTATTAGGAGGGAGCCTAACTTCTTTTACAGCACTTAAGTGGAAGTTACTTGGTCTTAGCTCCTAAGCCTTCCAAGTGGGGTCCTTATGTGGATGGACATCTGTTGAGCATAAAATCTTAGAGGGTTCATTGTTGTTTTGAAACTTCTCACTTGTGTAAGGCTCTGTGGGTCATTGGGAGTTAAGATCAACATGTGTATGTATGTAAAAACGTAAGGCTCCAAATGGTCATGATCTACTTGTGTGTGTGTGTGTATGTCTGTGTGTGTGTCTGTGTCTCTCTGTGTGTGTCTGTGTGTATACATGTGTGTTTGTCTGTGTCTCTCTCTGTGTCTGTGTCTATGTGTGTGCCTGCATGCGTGTGTGTGTGTGTGTGTGTGTGTGTGTGTGTGTATGTGTCTGTGTTGTGTGTGTGTGTGTTTGTGTCTCTGTGTGTCTGTGTGTATGAAGGACAGGCTCTCCTATAGTACCCAGAGTGTTCTTGCTGTGTGGAAATATAAAGATCAGGAGTTTATCCTAGACTACATAACAAGTTTAAGGCCAGCTTTTTTAATAAGAGAGCTTGTTTATGTGGGGGTGGGGCACAAGATGATGAACTTGCTATGTAGCCAAGAATTGGTTTGGATTGTTGGTTCTCCTACATCCAGACCTCCCAAGGGCTGGGATGATACATGCACTCCATTATATCTGGTTTGTGGCCTGATTGTTAAAATACAAGAATTTTGCTTTTATTTTTGGCCTCTGGTCTCTATAGACGGCTGGCTATGAGTTCCAGGCCAGCCTGAGCGGCATGTTAAGTAGCTGTGGGATGTAGCTCAGAGGTAGAGTGTCTTCCCCTACTTCAACCTTTGCATTTAATTCCCAGCAACAAATAAGCAGTTGCTTTAGAGCCTGTCCAGCATCCCTTGTCTAGTTAATGTTATGTATTGATCAATTGGTTTGTTTCTCAGGTAATTCTGAGAGACCTCAGAGGAGTACTAACAACTGAATTTTTTTTTTTTTTTTTAATGGAGGAAGCTGGATAGGAGGCCATATGTCTTTATGTCTTTGATTCCAGCACTCAGGAGGCAGAGGCAGGTGGATCTTATTGTGATCGAAGCCAGCCTGATTTAAAAAATAAATAAGATGCTAAAGAAACAAAATAACACATACATACACACACATATCTCCACTAACAACAAAATGGCCCCCCACTTTCCAGCAAAAGAAAAACAACCATGTTTCTCAAGTGCTGTGCCTATAAGTAACTATATCTATTAGGAACCCCCAAACCTCATCTCATTTCCTCCTGAGGAGAATTGTGTGGCACCAGACCTGCTGGTGCAGGTCTGTAATTCAAGTTATTCAGGAGGGTGAGGCAGGAGATTGGAAGATCAAGATCTGACTGGGTCATGGTCACAGTCATGTTAACCTGGACAATGTTGTGAGACTCTGTCTCCAAATAAAATGTAAAAGAAGCCTACAGATGGGGTTTGGTGTCAGACAGAGAGAGAGAGAGAGAGCGCATTTACTTAGCATACTGGAAAAATCTGGATTCAGTCCACAGTGGTATTTAACAAAAACAAAGAAACAGGGTCTTGAAAGATAGCTCAGTAGTGGCTAAGAGCACACTACCGTTCTGGGGGACTTGAGGTGTGGTCCCCACAATCCCCTTAGACACCTCATAACTATTGCAATTCTAGCTCCAGGACATCCAACATACTCTTCTGGCCTCTATAGGCACCTATATACCTCTCTCTCTCTCTCTCTCTCTCTCTCTCTCTCTCTCTCTCTCATTCTCTCTTACACTCACACACACACAAATACAAATAAAATAAATGAAACAATCACAAATAACCTCATTATATATTGTTATGAAATACTCTTTTTGTACACTGTGAGGATGTGTCTTTGCTAAGGCGCCTTCTGATTGTTTTAATAATGAGCTAAATGCCCAGTAGCTAGGCAGGGGGTATAGTCGGGATGTCTAGACATAGATGGAGGAGGAGGAGGAGGAGGAGGAGGAGGAGGAGGATAAACAGAAGCAGCAGAAGCAAAGAAGCTGCTCAGTCTTGGAATGAGTCAGATACACAGAATGGAATAGATGTAAAAGCCACACAGTAAAACGTAGATTAATAAAAAAAAAATAGGTTAATTTAAGTTATAAGAGCTAGTTGAAAACAAAGGTCAAGCTTTCATAATTAATAAGTCTCCATATTATCATTTGGCAGCCGGCTGGTGAGATAAAGACTCATTACAATATATGAATCACCAGTGTCTGGTAAACTTACCTTTCAGGTCCCATACAATTGTGATTTTTTTTTTAAAAGATTCATTTCATTTTAAGTTTTA
The DNA here is from genome assembly GCA_004025045.1 of Sigmodon hispidus. NCBI lineage: Eukaryota > Metazoa > Chordata > Mammalia > Rodentia > Cricetidae > Sigmodon > Sigmodon hispidus. The sequence goes on from PVIH01008132.1 coordinate 12,732, forward strand.
TATATATATGTATGTATGTTAGGGAGGTGGTGTGTGCATGTGAGTGTAGCTGCCCTCAGAAGTCAGAGGCATCTAATTCCCCTGCAGTTGGAGTTATAGAGGGTCGTGAGCCATCCTGTGGGTTCTGAGAACCCAGGTTTGAGTCATCTCCCCAACCCTGACAGCCGGGACTTCTGAGGTACTGTTCATTTACTCTGGTGGTGGCTAAGAGGGCCTGAAGGCAGTAATATGGCCCTTCTCATAAATGGATTCCCCCAAAAAGAGAAAATGGAACTCGCACAATGAGTTATAATTTACCCTGGTTTTCTGTGACTAATCTTTCTTTGTACTTTTAAAACAAGAACAATAACAACAAAAAACAATGCCCGTCTACCACCCCTCCCCCAGGATTTTACTATGTAGCTTTGGCTAGCCTGAAACTTGATATGCAGCCTAGGCTAACCTTACAGAGATTCAATTGCCTTGCCTCCAGTGGGCTGGGATTAAAGACATAAATCATCATGCCTGGCTTGGAATATTTTTAAAATGAAATTAAATTGTATTTTGGGTGCTAAGGATTGAACCTGAAGTTTTGCACATGCTAGATAACTGCCCTAACACTGAGCTTTACTGCAGCCTCCTCAAGAATATTTATGCTGTTTTTCTTTGTCTATGGTACTGGAGATGGCACACAGGCGCCTTGTATGCATGCCAGATGGGCTCTGCTGTGGAGACACAATCCCTACCTACCTTCTGTTGAATTGAAATTAGGTCTTGGGAAGCTGGGGATACAGCTCAGTTGTAGAGGGCTGACTTTGATTGAAAGACTCCATAGAGCTAGGTATGGAAGAGCAAATCTGTAATGCCACTACTCAAGATGTTGAATAATAATAGTAAAATCAACAAGTTCAAAGTTAGTCTCAGCTACATATCATGCTTGAGGCCAGCCTGGGCTTCATGAGACCTTGTCTCAAAAACACAACTAAAACTAAAACTATTCACCACTCTAGAGGCAGTGGGACCCGGAGAATGGAGCCAATACATGAGGAGGACCAAAGTCTCAGGCAATAGCCAACTTTATTCAGAGCATCGGACAATTTATTCTATGTTCAGGAGAATCCCATGAATAAAGTGTACAATCACAAGCATGAGCAGAATGGAGCAAAAACATGTTTTTCCATGGAAACATATAAACACATACCGATAGCAGTTGTAATGAATAACCTGAAGTAAACTCACTCCTCCCTGCCACCCCTAGGAGGGGTGTGAAAATACATTCCAGGGACAATTTCATGTTTTGAAGCAACTGATGTCACAAGTCTTCTTTGTCTGTTTCTTTAAGCTTTCTCAAAGCACTCAGAAATCTCACACATTCCATTCTTGGACCAGGTTCCAACACTAAAATGATCAAATTGGGGATGTGAAAGTTAAATCTTGAGCTGGTGCCTCAGTTTCTTTTTTTTTGTTGTTGCTGTGATAAAATACTGTGACCAACACAACTCAAGAGAGAAAGGTTTATTTCAGCTACCTGACCCCTCATCACAGAGAACTGAAGACAGTTTGTGTTCAAGGCATCCACAGTCAGGAAGTAGGTAGTGGTCAACGTTTCTCCCCAGCTAGCTTTCCTTCCTACTCCAGGACCAACCCCAGAAAATAGCTCTCTTTTAGTATCTCTTCTCACATCTGTGAACCTACTCAACAACATTTCTCACCAGCATGCTCTGGACCTAATTAATCCTCACAAGTGTGCCTGGAGGCTCGTCTCCTAGGTGACCCCAGATCCTGTGAAGCCAACAACTCTAATTATAGCATGAAGCTCTGGGTTTGATCCCCAGCACTGCATGAATACGTCTGTCATTCCAGCACTGGAAGGTGAAGGGTCAGATGCTCAGGAATTCCAGGCCAGCTTTGGCCACATAGCAAGGCTTGACCACACCGACTCACTTCAGCTACCTGCCTTAAACAAAAATAGGGTCTGTGAGAAGGCTCAGCAGGTACTGGAGCTTGTGGCACAATCGTAGGACCCTATGTAAGGGACTAAGGAGAGAACTGAGTCTATAATGTCCTCTGATCTTCCCAAGTGCACTTTAGCACTCACGCCTCAAATGACGATGATGATGATAAGTCTGCATTCACACTTTCACTTTAATACAATTCTAGTCAGGTTGGTTCTTCATTTCTTTTATGTTCTTGAACAGTATTAGGTCTAAATTCCTTTGTCTGTCAGACATGGTGTGCACCTATAATCCTAACCCTAGGAAGCAGAAGCAGGTTTGCTGTGAGTTCCAGACCAGCCAGGGCTACATAGTGAAACTCTGCCTCAGAAAATACATTAAAAAAAAAAAAAATCAAACTATCAAACAGAAACCCTCTGTCATCTGGATCTGGGAAAAACATACAGAACAGAATAAGAAAAATCCCACTGTCTTCTCTCCACACACTCACACAGTGTGGAAGGTCACCTTCAGTGAAGGCCTGTCCACCTAACCCTGCATACACCGCACACAGGGTTAGCTGCTCTGGCTTGCTGTGCCCTTATCTTCCTAGGTTCTAAGCAGCCCTGCTTCTTTTATGCCTCTTCCTTAGTTAGACAGCAGACTCTCCCTCTCCAGAGACCATGTTCCATTTATCACTGTAACCCAGGCCGTGACACTAAACATAAGACTCTCCATAAATGTTGAACTGAACTGAACTTACGCACTTGTATTTTCTGCAATTATTTCCCAAGTTCTTATAAAAGTTAATTTGGAAAATGTCAGCCTGTCTCAACTGTCCTCTAAAGAAAAAAGGAAAAGGGCATTTTGCATGAAGGGACTGAGAAAAATCACATCCTTGGAGTCCAGGAATAGTGAATGCTCTGGAAACAGGAGAAACAGGTCGTGTAGAGAGGGGAAAAGGGCAACAGAAAAATGCTAAATGAGATGATGGCTGGTCAGCCAGAGGGTACAAGCCTGTAACTCCTGCTTTAAGAGGAGACTACAAGGGGGCTGGAGAGATGGCTTAGTGGTTAAGAACACTGACTGTTCTTCCAGAGGACCAGGGTTCAATTCCCAACATCCACAGCAGCTAACAATTGTCTGTAATTCCAAGATCTGACACCCTGACACAGTTATACATGCAGGTAAAACACCAATTCACATAAAATGAGAATTAAATATCTTTCTTTAAAAAAGAAGAGAATATGAAATTCAGGGCCAATCTTGGATATATAAGATCCTAACTAAAAATAAACAATGAAACCTGACTGGTGAGATGGCTTGGTGGGTAAAGGTATTTGCTACCAAGTTTGACCACCTGAGTTCCACCCCCTGGAACCCACACTGTGGAATGAAAGAACCAAGCCTTTCAAGTTATCTTCTGGTCTTTAAACTGGGTCATGGCATGGGCACATATATATGGACACAGAGAATAAATAAAAAAAAAAAAGGGAGAAAAAGATAGTGAGTCATTTAGAAGACTTGTATTTCCTTAAATCTAGAAAAATTTGGATTTTTTTTTTTGAAGGACTTGGCTCTCTGTCTCTAAAGAGAGTAGAGGTCAGCTTCCTGGATTGGGACTTGTGTCTGGTAGAATCAGGAGAATCAAGACAAGAGGGTTAGTGAATCACTGACTATTATCCTACAATTTTCAAAGAAAGAAGTGTGATTATGTGGGAGCCTGGCAAACACAACAGAGTAAAACATCTTTGTGGGGGGGATGAGGGAAGGTCTCATGTAGCCCAGGCTAGCCTGATGGCTGTTTGTTTTTTTTTAATTTTATTTGTTTTTGCTTTTTAAAAATATTTATTTTTTTATATTTTTGTGCCAGAAAGATGCATCACATCCCACTAGAGATGGTTGTGAGCCACAGTGTGGTGCTGGGAATTACAGGTGTGCCCACCATTGCTCAGAATACTATCTCTGAACCAGGGAGATGACGTTCCCTGGGCAAAGAGAACACAGCCAGAGTCATGACCTCAGCTTGGCTTTGCTATGGGGTCTCCCAGTCTCATTCCTAATCATTTTCAATCTTTACCTCTGTCTACTACAAGCCATGGTTCTGCCCTGAAGAACTATTGGCCAGGGCCCCCAGTCTCTCTCTCCACTCTGAATGGTATTTACCAGGCCCTTAGCCTTGAAATCTTTTGTGGAGCTGTCTGCCTTACTGAAGAAAAATGGATTTTTTTTTTTGCCTCAATTCCTGTTTAAATATTTAGTTTGTTCAGCACAGGTCCAGCGCCTTTCCATTTCCCTGGGTGTCTGGGAGCCATGCTGACACTGGAATCATAAATAATACATTGGATCCCAGCAACATGCTGCTGGCTGGGGTGGAGTGGGCTGGAATCACCATTCTTTAAGTCTCTGGGCCTTGGCTTGCCCTGCAGATGCTTCTGGAAGCTGTGGCATAAAGGAGAATCTCTGAAGAGTTGGAACCTCAAGGCTGCTGCTAGAAAGAGTCACCGTGACACCAGCTCATTTTGGAGGGGCCTTTGTGGGAATGTGAGGCAAGCTGGGTAACATTGCTAGAAGTAGGTACATATCAGAGATAAGGAATTTTCAGACCTGGAGGGAGACTTGAGGACCCCTTAGAGAGATCCCAACCTGGGCTCTCTGTCAATGCCAGGGCCCAAGGAGAGAACGTGAGATTGGCTGGGGAGCGGCCAAGTTAAAGGGCAGAGGAAGCCCTGAAATGTTGAAATCCTTTCCCCCTGTCTTCAGAACTCTAAGTTTCTAACATGGGCTCCACCCACTGTAAGGACACAGAGGAGGCTCCATCAAGTTGTCTCTCTCCTCCTACAGAAAAGAACTAGTGGTGCGATTTGGTTGGACAGGTTCTAAGTATCCTTAGCCAAAGCCTCAAAAAGGTCCAAATGCCTCCAGGTGACCTCTGTTTGGAGCCTGAGCTCTGATCTGGGCAATTAAACAAGAAGCTCTGTGTCAGGTGCCACTAATGATGCACTCTTGGACTGCCTGCGTAATAACAGTGTCTTGGAGGCAGCTCTGTAATACACTTTTCCCCAAAAACTTTGCAGAGATAAAAGGACACAAAAACAATGATTTATTTATCCAGAAGTTCAAAGTTTAGCTTTGAGCTCTCCAACATTTTTAGTTCTTTTTGAAATCAAGAGAACAAATAAACTGCCCTCTGACTCTATAGAAAGAGCAGCCACTATAAACCTACAGATAAAAAAAGGATCTGATGAAAGGAATAGTTCTAGTCTCTGTCCCTTTATTTGACTGAAGGTGGGGAGGATTAGTGAATCTTCCTTCCTGCCTTTGGAGTCATGGTTAAAACCCTCCCAATTTATTTCCAGCTTCCCACTATGAGAGTTAAAAACATACGTTGGGCCTGGGTGTTAAGCAAGGTGGCAGATGTCTATAATAACCAGCACGTGGCAGCTCAGGTATGCTTGAGACTAAATTGGACAGTTTAGTAAGGGCTTTGTTTTGGTTTTGTTTTTTGAGACAAGGGCTCACTATAGTTGGCCTGGAACTTGAAGTGTGGACGAGTTTGGTCTCAGACTCCTAGAGGATCACTCTGGAACTAAGGTCGTTCCACATCATTTCTGCTTCATGATGCTCTGTTTTAAACTAAGATTAAAAAATAGAAATAAAGAAAAGAAGTGGGTTAGGGATGTAAGTCAGTGTTTGAGTATTAGTCTAGGGTATGTGGAACTGGGTTTGATCCGTATCTCTGCCCTCCTCCAAAGTGTACACACACACACACACACACACACACACACACACACACACACACACACACACAGCCACACAAGCACATACACACAAGCATATATTTAAGGATGCACACAGACACACACATATATATAAGAATATATTTAAGGATACAGACACAAACATATATGCATATATTTAAGGATATAGAAGACAGGCACACACACACATGGATATATACTCATTGTCAGTTGTCACTGATAGCTACCATGCTACTCCAAACCTTCCTCATTTTTTCTTGGACTAAATTAGTTTCTTTTCAAATTTCCCTCTTTCTGTTCCCCACTGTGCATCTTCTGCAGAGCTGCTCACGTGATGCACTAATTGTTATCTGGAAAGATAACCCAGGATCGTGCTTCCTGTTCTTGTAAAGGATCAAGGTTTGGTTCCTAGCACCTACATCAGGCTGTTCACACTCCAGTTCCAGGAGATCCCGCATCTTCTTCTGGCATCCCTGGGCACCTGTACACACTTGGTGTACATCAACTCACAAAGGCACAGACACAGACGACACATAAATAACAAGTCAAATTATAAATAGAAATCAAGGGTTGGTGATATGGGTCAACGGCTAAAGGTATTCGTGGCCAAGCTCCAGGCCTGAGTTCAGTTCCTGTGACTCACGCAGTAGAAGGAGGAAGTCAACTCCTGTGAGCCAATCCTTGGATTTCAACCTGTGTACCGTGGGCACACAAATAAGTAAATCAATGTAATTTTAAGAATTAACACAAAGATCATAAACTAGGTATGGCAGAGCATGGCTGTAATCCCAGTGATTGAAAAGATGAAGGTGTTGAGTTGGTGATAGGCTGAATATACTGGTTAAAAAAAAAAAATCACGGGGGCTGGAGAGATGGCTCAGCGGTTAAGAGCGTCCTCTGCTCTCCCAGAGGACCCGGGTTCGATTCCCAGCACCCACATGGCAGCTAACAACTGTCTGTAGTTCCAGTTCCAGGAAAACACCAAGGCAAATAAATAAATAAAGTTTAAAAAAAAAAATCACAAGGGCTGTAGAGTTAGGGCTCAGAGTTTGAGAAGGTATGCTGTTCTTCCAAAGATCTGAGTTCACTTTCGGACACCCCTGTCAGATGGGTCATGCGGCCTGTAATCTATCTCAGAGAATCCAATGCTCTCTTCTGACTGCTACACACACACATCCATTCACCACCACCACCCCTGCCCCCACCAATAGTTTTTTAAAACATAAGTTAGGCCACCATCACTCCATGTTTAAACTTTGTAAGTGCTGTGTGTGGTGGCGTACACCTTTAATCCCAGTACGCAGAGGCTGGTGGACCTCTGGGTGTTTTAGGCCAGCCTGGTCTGCATAGTGAATGCCAGTACAGTTCAGGGGGCTATGAGGTGAAACTCTGTCTTAAAAGCAACAATCACAACAACAAAAATCCTTCTAACTGCATCCTATTGTACTTAGACTAAACTCCAATCCCTTTCCCAAGGCCACCAGACTGTGTGTGATCCAGACCGTAGTCACATCTCACATCTCACCTCCTACTCACTTCATGTCATCATCAGGTCTAGCAGCTTCTAGGTGTGGGGAATTTGCAAGTGTGTTTCTCTCTGCATGGACATTGTGCCCCAGCTGTCCCAGGGCTCTAGCCTTTCAATGAGGTCTCTGTTTATTTCTAATGGTGTCCCAGAAGTTTTTCCTGACCACATTAACATCTTATTGTTGTTCTCTAATCCTGATTTTAATCTCTGTAACATTTATCATTCTCTACTAGTGTATATACTTACCTATTTGTATTGTCTATTTTACACACTAAAATATAAACTCCGGAGACAGATACTTGGTTCAGCTTGGCCTCTGGTGTATCTGCAATGCCTTTCTCTGTTTTCAGTGTGTTTGTTGGTGTTTGGTGAGTGGACCGGCTCTTTTTTCTGGGAGTAGTGGTGCGCACCAGTAATTAGAGCATTTAGGAGGGAGACGGCTGCCCAGTTTACACAGCAAGTTACAGGACCATTTAGGAGCTCAAAGGATAAACAAATAGATGCTGTATGAGTTCTGGTTGTAATGAGAGAAACTCAGAGCCAGATATCAGGGAAAGGCTGAAATATCAGAGAGCGGAAACACCGCAGTCAAATCTCACCCAGCTATCTTCCAGCTTCCTCAGCTTCACTCCTGGTCACTTCTAATTGCTGTTGTTTTCCCAAGCCTGCCTTAAATACCCTTTTTGCCCAACTGTATCCCATTCAGGTTAAGATTGAAGGCATGAGCTACTCTATTTGGTAGTCAGCCTTGAACTCACAGAAACATAGAAAGATCTTTGTCTCTGGAGTTATGGGATTAAGGGTCACACTCCCGGCTTTCCCTGTGCTGGGATTAAAGGTGTGTGCTATTGAAGCCCAGCTGTTTGGCCTTGTACTCACAGAGATTCAGAACTCTCGTAGTTACCGATGCTCTGTTATCCCTGGAACTCCTGGAGCTACCTCAGACTAGTTTGACCGTGGATTGATCTTTTGATATTCCAGGTTTTATTTTTTTATTTTTATTTTTTTATTTTTTTTAAAAAAACTTTATTTATTTATTTATTTGCCTTGGTGTTTGCCTGGAACTGGAACTACAGACAGTTGTGAGCTGCCATGTGGGTGCTGGGAATCGAACCCGGGTCCTCTGGAAGAGCAGACGGTGCTCTTAACCGCTGAGCCATCTCTCCAGCCCCTGCAGGTTTTATTAAATATGTAACATATCACCACAAACAGAGGCTTGGGGGCATGGCTCAGCTGGTAAAGTGCTTACCACACAAGCATGACTACCTGAGTTGGGATCTCTGGAACCCACATAAAAGCTGGGTACATTGGTCCTGTTTCGGTAACCTCAATTCAGAGCAAGGGGATCAGGAGGGCAGCAAGCATCAGGTAGATCCCCAGAGCGTGGACTGACTCAGCCAATCCAGCTGAGTCAGTGAGCACCAGATTCAGTGAGCAATCCTATCTCAAAGGTAGACGTGACTGAGGAAGACCTTGACCCCTGGCTTCTGCAAGTACTCATGCACGTACACAGGCTCGAGCGCACACACACTCCATAGAGCAAACAAAGGGCATTTTTGTAAACAGGAGGAGACTGATCATTTTGCTAGTACCCATTCTGCACCATGGAAACATGGATTGGTATCTGAGGTGCTGGAGGGCTCCCTAACAAAGAAACTCCACTGAGGCGTTAACTGGGACATCACTATATTGGTACTGTACCGGTGTTCATGGGGACATGTGATATAGCTTGGGGGTACTCCAGAGAAAGGATTCAATGGCTCCCTCTGGTTCTTAATAGAGATGTGTAGAACCCAGGTTTGTTTTCTCTCTCTCTCTCTCTCTCTCTCTTTTCTTTTTTGGTGTTTGTGAAAGGATAAATAAAAAGAAAGGCGATAGCAGGTATCTTTTGGCAGGCCCTGCCAAGGTATGCCACTAAGAAAACACACCAGAGTTAGTGCAAGAGATTTAATGGGGGGGGGCAAAGGCCGTGTCAGAGTGGGTACTTGAGAGAGGAAGAAGAGAAGCAAGAGGCAAGAGAGATGAGAGACAAGAGAGGCCCAGAGTGAGCTGTGCCTGGCAGGCACTTTTAAGGGTGCACATGTCACACAGGCACCTGGTGAGAGATGATGACGTCAGCAGATGATGCTTTGACGGCAGAGGATGCTTAGGCAGCGGCAGAAACGAACGTTAATGTTAACATTCAGGCATTTACAGTGGCCTGCTCTCTGGGATCCAGTAGCCAAAATGTGACATTGTAGCTGTGGCAGCTACTAAGTAGAGCACTGTCCCTATGCACACCACTGTATCCCCTTATAAAAGGCAGTCTCTTCTCGTGCTTTTTCCTCAGCTCTTGACCAGAGGAGGTCTCTGCACCTCCTCCCAGGAAACCTCCCATAGAGCTCTGTTACATGGTCTGACTCTGCGGTGCCTCTTGGCTTCCAGCTCTCTAAGGTCATCTTCCACTGCCTAAACTATTACAGTTTGGATTTTCAAGACAGGGTTTCTCTGTGTAGCCTTGTCTTTCCTGGAACTGACTTTGCAGACCAGGCTGGACTTGCCTTCGACTCCCTAGTGCTGGGATGAAAGGCATGTGATACCTACCATGCCAGGTGAACCCAGGTTTTGTGAAATTGCATTGGACTACTTTGTGCGTATTAATTCTCTTTAATTTAGTTTAATTTGTTGGTAGTTCTGTTTGGAGAGTGTTTCATGTAGCCTAGGCTTGCCTGGAATCCTCAGTGTGGCCAAGGCTAATGCTTCCTGTTCTTCTGCCTCTTATACCTGTTTACTACAATTAGTGAGATGTCCCCCACTATCATGCTCCCTCAGCCTGGCTTTTTCTTTTTCTTTTTGTGGTGTGAAGAAAGAACCCAGGCTCTCAAACATGACAGGCAAATGCTGTGCCTCCACCTTCTGTCATTTGATTTGTGTGCCCTTTTGTCTCTGTAGGCTCTAATCCATCTTCTTCCTTTACGGGCCTTGTCTCTTCAACGCTGTCTCTTAATCTATGTCTTGACATTTGTTTTTGGATTTTAGGCCTACTCTCACCCAAGATGATCTCATTTTGATATCCTTAACTTAATTACACCTTTTCCAAATAAGGCCATACTCGTAGTTTCCAGGTAGGCGGTCTCCCTTCTTTGATGAGATGAGAATCATTCAACCCACTGTATCTTCTGAGGGAAAGGGTGAGGTGAGGGAGGAAGGAATCAGATTGATTTGTTCCTTTCCCTGTTCTGCTTTATACCAGCGAGGCTAGAAGACTTGAGGGTCGAGGCAGGACTCTATCAGGCCATGTTCCATATGCACTATAGTCAAAGTGGGTAGCCTGGGCACTCTGCCCTGGGCAGTGACTTGTATGGCTGCCCATGCCCTACCTGTTTACACATTTGGACCTTGACTTCTGTAGGTAGAACCCAACCTGTTTAACCTGTTTCTCCTCTTGGAGACTGCTTCTCCCTGGGGCCAGGGTTTGGCTTATTTCTGAGACCAGAAAGGCTAATAGTGACATGGAAGACAAGAATTCCAGTTCTGATCTTTCTTTCTCCTACACTCCAGGCCTGTTCACAGAATTCTTCAAAGAATTCTTCTCACCTCAGCTCCTGTTTCCTACCCATACTCAGGGACCTCCACCTGCCTACCTGTCACCAACCAGTTGCATATGAGCCTCATGGCTTTCCTTTCATTCCACATCTCCCTGAAGCTTCTAGATTTTACTGTTTCTCCTCAGTAAATGGCAAACTAATTAGCTCCTCCCTTAGCCCATTGCCTCTGTTCTAGGCCAGGCCGGCTCCCCCTTTCAGGAACCTCATGCCTGGACCTCTTCATCTTTGTAACTCTTAGTATAGTAGCCTGATTCACCCCCCCCCCCCCCGACACACACACACAGAATCTCTTTGTATAGTTCTGGTTATCTTAGAGCTCTCTATATAGACCAGGTTAGTTTCAAACTAAGAAATATTTCTGCCTCTGCCTCCTGAATGCTGGGGATTTGTACTATGACACCAGACTCTGATTCAGTCTTGCAAATGCCCTTTCTACGTCTCCTATTTGCTTCCCCCAGTCTCAATTTTTTTCTCCTGATCCTACCCCTTTAAGGCAAACCTTTCCTCATTCAAATTCACAATAGGCTGAAAAAAGGAAACACCTGAATCAATTGATGACTAATCAATTGCCTGGGTCTCATCTCAGTCCCCACTAAGACCCCCAAACCCCTTCCTGGGGCTAGAATTAAATGACCCAGCTCATACCTCACTGAGGGCATTAGGGAACTATATAGGATCTCAGCTAGGCCTGGTAGCGAATGCTAGCTCTTAGGAGACAGAGGTTACCTTGGTCTACACTGCCAGTTCCTGGCCTAGCCAGCCAGACTACACAGCATGACTACATCTCAAAGGAAAATAGCAGAGGAAAAATAAACGCCCTGAACTGATCTGGACTTTCATGTTTTTAGCCAGGGAGTGAACAGGGAACGGTGTCTGGATAAGCTGTAAAGTTCCCTGGGTCCGTTCCCTTCCCCTTAGGGACATTTTTATTTTGCTTGTTGATGTCACATGCTTTTTTCTAGGATTCATTTGTTCATTTTTACAGACCAGGACCTCCCTAAAATATCTGAAACAGGCTGGACTTTTCAAAGGAATTTGCTAAAAACCAAAATAAGTTAATGAAAGGGAAGGGGTGTGATAAATCATAGAAAAGACAAATAAGACACAGTTTTTTCTCCAAAGCTGGGCTCTAGCTTCAGATTAATTATACCCCAGGCCCCCAGGCTCCTTTCCTAGGTTCAATATCACAAGGCTCCCACACTGCAGCCAGAACACAGAACACTTTTTTTTTCTTTCACAAAAATTCCTGCCCAAAGAGAAAACTGAAGGAAAAAAACAAACCAAAACAAAATAAAACCTTCGTCCCAAAGTTGAGACAAAACCCAAATTCTCTGTCTCTATATCTTTTTTCTTTTCCTTTTTTTTCTCTTTTACTCTTTTAAAATATTTATATATTTATTTATTTTTGAGACAGGGTTTGTTTACGTAGCCATGGCTGTCCTGGAAGTAACTCTGTAGACCAGGCTGGCTGTGAACTCACAGAGATCTGCCTGCCTCTGCCAACCAAGTGTTGGGATTAAAGGTATGGGTCACCATGCCTGGCTCTTTTTATTATATTTATTTAAGAGTGTGTGTGTATATGTGTCACGTATGTGGAAGGACAGAGAACATTTTACAGAAGTTGTTTTTCCTTCTGAAAGACCCCAAACCCAAAACAGAGCAAATTTTCCACAAGGCCAGCTAGCAAGAGGTCAACATGAGGGCAAGCCTAGCTGAAGGACATTTGGTCAATTAGAAGGAAGTCATATTGTGGGCAAGTTTCAGTAAATCAAAAACCGGCAGTTAAGAGCCTTTTTAAAAAAGATAAGGAAGGCCACGGGAGGGTGAAGAGACTGGGAGTGTCTAATCTTAACACAAACCAGATGTTCACAGCACCTCCAGGATCAAAACCTTTACAACCTTGCCCCATAGCTGAACCTTGTAGATGATTTGTTACATTACCCCTTAGCAGAACTTTGTATGTAGATCAAAGTAGTTAATGAGATGTATGCCTTTATGTTTAAGCTGATGAGATCCCTCTCTCTCTTGGTATAAAAGGGGGCTGTTCTTTGTACGAGGTGCACTCAGTTAGCTGAAGCTGCTGATCGCCTGCAGGCGCCTGTGTATTAAAACCTCTTGTTAATTACAGCCAGTGATTTTTGTGTCAGTTCTTGGAGCTGGGGTCTCGAAGGGTCTTTCACTTCTATCATGTGGGTCCCAGGCATCAGACTCAGGCCTTCAGGCTTGGTAGCAAGTGCCGTTCCCCACAGAGCCTTCTTCATAGTGAGCGGGTCTTTTTCTCCTTTGTCTTTTTTTCAGATAAGGTCTCATGTAGCCCAAGCTGGACTTGAACTCCTGATCCTCATGCATCTAGCTCCAGAGAGCTAGGATCGTAGGTATATGCCACTACACCTGGCTCATTTGAAGCTTTCTCCAGCTTAAAAGGGTGGGATCCCAACAGAGGGGACACTGTAGGCTTTGGGCGATCCCTTCCATGTGCTTTTTTTTTTTTTTTTTTTTTTTTTTCCTTTTCACGACAGCCATGCTAGGAAGCTTCACCCATGGGAAGATTTGACTTGCTTTGGCACTTCTGACATGCTTTAAGCAACATCTTTTCATGATGCTTGAGAGAAATAGAACCTAACAGACAGGAAGTCTTTGATGTAGCATCACACCTGGTTTATTCAATGCTGAGGACTAAGCCCAGGGCTTCATGCATGTTAGGTACATGCTCTAGCAGCCCAGCTACAATCTCAGCCCCATTTATTTTTTATTTTTATTTATGTGAGTGTTTGTGTGTAGGCATGTGAGTGTAGGTACATGCAGAGGTTGGAAGCTGTTGAATCCCTTGGAGAGGGAGTTATAGCCAATTGTGAGTCATCTGATACAGGTTCTGGGATCTTAACTTGGGTCCTCTGGAAGAGCAGTGTGTGCTCCAATTGCTGAGCAACTCTTTCTCTCCTATTTAAGATATTGAGCCCTTCCTATATAGAGGATCCTGTCAGAAGGTTTCTCTGTACTGCCAAGCTGGTCCCACACCCATTCAGTCCCAAATAAACACACAAGTTTATATTAATTACAAGCTGTTTGGCCTATGGCTCAGGCTTGTTACTAGCTAACTCTTTTAAGTTAACCCATTATTCCTATGTTTATCCATGTGGCCTGGTACCTTTTCTCAGAGCAGCATTCTCATTTTCCTTCCTCACGTCTCTGCTCTTCCCAGAGTTCTTTTAGTCTGGTAGCCCCGCCCATACTTCCTGCCTGCCTTCTGACCAATCAGCATTTTATTAAACCAATATTTACAGTTACAGATATTTACATTGTACAAGAGTATTCCACAGCAGTAGAAGGGGCTTAACACAGAGAGTCTAGGGGAAGTGAGAGAGAGAGTCTGGTCCAGCCCCCATCATTACTTCCTGCTCTGCCCCAGATCTCTTAGTCTGGGATCTCCAGGCTAAGGCTGATCCAACAGAGAAAAGTTTAATGTGGACAGGCGTGGGAAATGTTCTTAGCACTTTTCACATACTTATTATGGTAAGACTAAGGATCTCAAAAACCATGAACAAGGAAGTAACAAGAATACAGAAATACTTTGAGGAAGAAAATTTTTGTACTTATTGTTTTTTGAGTTCAGTTTCATGTAGTTCAGGTTGTAGTGCTTCAAATTGTGTAACTGAAGAAGACCTTGAGCTCTCTGACCTTCTTTCCCACTTTCAACCTAAGGATTCGAGTACAGGGATTAGAAGCATAGGCTATCAGGCTGGGTTTATTCAGTACTGGGAATCTAACTCAGAACTTCATGCATGATAGGCGAACATTCTGTCAGCTAAGCTACATCCCAGCCATGGAGCCCAGACTAGTCTCAGATTTGCTATGCAGTTTTAGGATAATCTTGAACTTCTGATCTTTATACCTCTACCTCCTAACTGGGCTTCAAGAAAAACTTAATATGTGTGTATTTATGTAGCTTATGATGTGCTTGTGGGGTTCTGTGGATAACTTTCTCTTTCTACCATGTGGGTTCCAGGAATCAAAATCAAGTCACCAAGTTTGGCAGCAAGCATCTTTACCCACGGAGTCTTACCCCTGTAATTCTCCCTAACTGTTGTTCATTTATTACTTAAAAATTATGAATAAACCTTCTAAAACCCAAAATCCATTTCCTTGAGATTTTTCAGGCTGGATTCTTACTAGACAGACTTTGTGGCTCATACTGTTATAGGCCAGAGGGAAGTACTGAGTTACATTTAGTACTGAAGACAGGAGATTATTCCAGGTGAATTATTTAGTCTATTTGTGTGTCGGCTCAGAAACAGAGAGTGGTGTGAGTAAGTCACAATATGTTTTTAGTGGGATCTCCAGTGAAAGAGTTATGATAAATAACAGCTATTCAACCATTAACAGAGTACTTTTGTTTTCTTTTCTGGGCCAAAAGAGCTGAGGTTTCACAGATTAGAGCAATCTACAAACTCCTCTAGAATCCGAGGCTTTCTAGGGTCAAAAGGAAGGGCAGATACCTGCTTTCTGTTTTCTGATTTACAAAACATCCGACTCTTGATCATCATAGCCGACTCTTAGCACACCTGTGCAGTGGAAACAACATCTCCATTTTACAGATGCAAAAACAGGCTATGGAATAATCAGTGTAGAAATAGCAAAAACACATTTATTTATTTGCCTCAGCTATTTCTAAACTTTTTCCTTAATAGTTTCTGAGAAAGGAACATCAACCAAAATGCAGTCTCTTTTTCTGGGGATACCTCCTACCCTGGTACAGACCTTAAACTCAGATTCACTAGGCACTAGTGGACAATCTTTGTCATGTTTTTACGAAACGATGTCTGGGTGTAGTTTGGAATGGCTTGGCTTTCCTAAAGGAAGTTGTGTGTTCATTTGGGATGAGACAGTCAAGGTCTTGCTCTGTATTCCAAGCTGGCCACAAATCAGAGAGCTTTTAGTCTCTAGAGTATTGGGATTACAGATGCCCGCTGCTATGAGGGCCTTCTCTATTCAAACCCTCACGAAGGGTATGAGGAATGTGAAAAGGAGATGTATAGCTAATCAGCATGAGAAAATTAACCATTTAAAAGCTTTCCAATGGGGTGTGTTATGCCACGCCTGTCAAACAATCCCAAAACTTGAGAGGCAGAGGCAAGAGATGATCCTGCTTAAAATAAATAAAACTGGTGAGATAGCTCAGTAGGTGTGGGTGCTCATTATCACCTGTGTTCAGTCACCACCCTGACCCAAAAAAACAGACCTACGATGTTTCATGGCAGTCATGCCCTCACGCATATAATAAATAAATGTACTAAAAAATGAAGGAAAAAAAAAACCCAACAAACACGAAAGAACTGTGACTATAGTTCAGTGACTACGATACACAAAGCCCTGGCTTCAATTCCCAATACTGAGAAAAAAAAAAAAAAAAAAAAAAAAAAAAAAAAAAAAAAAAAAAAAAAAAAAAAAAAAAAAAAAAAAAAAAAAGGAGGGGGGCGCTTTTTGAAATAAAATCAGTTAGCAGACCTGCTACAGCAAACTGTTTGACAGGACCTCCCTCTTTTGCTGGGGGCAATGGCAGATTTTGAAAACCCGTTCTCCTACTGGCAAAGGAAGCCTTCCTGTGCCAAAGGTTTCTCTTGGTTAAAGCACGCGCTTGAAACAGCCTGTTTAGAGGCAGGGCCCGAGGATGTGGGGGACTGGGTTCTATCAGCTTAGTTTTGGCACAAGCACGTTAGACCTGCCAGTGTGGTTGGGGTGGAAGAGCCATCTTCTTTTAGCTCTTTTCGCTCCTGGGTCTCGGACTGGGCAAGCTGCAAGCATTGAAGTGTCTCCTCGAGCCCCAGGGCCTGCAAGCTCTAATGCCACCAAACACCCTGTCCCCACGAGGGATGGACACAAGCATCTGTCGCCCGCATTGACTAAATGGGAGACTTGTACCCAGAAGGGCATTCATGTGCTTGAGGTCACGCAGAGAAGGCTGTCCCCGGGGACAGGAGCAGGAAAGGAGAACCTGTCCCAAGGTGGACAGGTGACGAGGGCAGGGGAAAGGCTCGGAGTGGCTGAGCCTCTGTCCCCACCCAGGTTCTTCCATAGCCCCTGGTGTGCTACCCGAGGCTAATGCCGCTAGCCCCGGGGGTCCTCGGCCTCCTGCAGCTCATCGCCCCGTTCCCGCTGCGCTCCGGCCTCCCCGGGCCGGCTCGGCGTCGCTCGGCGGGCGTTGGGGGCGGGCACAGCCCCTTCCCTCGGTGTCCCCTCCCCGTCCCTCCCCCTCCCCCGTGGCGAGGCGGCGGCGGCGGCGGCGGCGGCGGCGGCGGTCGAGGCAGAGGCGGCGGCAGCGGGCGGGGCTCGGCTCGGGCTCCGCGGGCGGGCGGGCGGACATGGCGGCCAACATGTACCGGGTCGGAGGTAGGAAGGCTCGGCCCTTCCCGGCCCGTCGGGGCTCGGGCAGAGGGAGCGGGGGTCCGGGCAGCGCATGCTAACCGTCAGCAGCCCGGAGAGCCCGGGCCCAGGGCGCCGCGGGCGGGGCGCAGGGGGCTCCCCACCCCCACTCCCCTCCCCCACCGCTCCTGCCTGGCGTCTCAGGGCCAGGCCTCTTTTGGGGGCACGTATTTGGACACCCCCTTTACGAACGCCCCAAAGGGACAGGGCCCTCTGCAAGCCCCCTAGCCGAGTGGCTTTTTCTTCTTTGCGTGGCTTTTGGGCACTGGGGTGGGGGTGGGGGGGAAGGCTGGGGCAACCTCCCCCATCCCCAGCCCTGCTTCTGTGTTAGTGTGGGCTGCGGGGGGGCAGTGGTGGCCCCATAGGGGCACAGCTGGATAGGCCTGTTTGCAGAGCCAGGGCTCTGCACCTTTGCTGTTTCACCCCCCTTCCGTTTGGTTTCCCGTTCAGCACCCCCAAGAGCGGGGTTATATGGGGGGCCAGGGAGCCGCAGTCCCAGGTGGGGAGTTGAGCTCAGCCTAGACGTTGGCTCTGCTGTCAGTCTTCGCAGCCTTCTGCAGAAGAGAGAAATAAGGTCAAACAAACTTTCCCTGCTCACGACGCCCTCCCTCCCTCCTTCCTGGTAAAATAATAATTCAGATAAGTGGCGTGTTTGTGAGTGAGACTTGCTCTTCCTCCTTTGCTCATTAGCCGAGCTCCTGATGGATGATGGTGGGGAATGGCCTGGCTAAATGAGGCCACTTAGCAGCAGAGCCGGTCTCGGGCGCTAAGGTAGACAGTGACTGTGCAGTCTAGCCTCTCAGGTAAACACACAGTGGGAAGTTTCCAGCGACTCCGTGGGGGGGGGGGAAGCCACGCTTGGAAAAATTCTGTAGGCTTAGTTAAAAACTTGCCATGATTTCTTTATAAGAAAGGCCCTTAATGGAATTGGCTCAACTATGATAAAAGGATGAAAAGATCCCAACACCCTCCCTAGACAGCTCTGCCTCTCCTCATCTTCTCAGGTAGAGCAAGGAAAAGTTTATCAACCTTTTTTTTTTTTTTTTACACATTCTTCCCGCCGATTTTTTTTTTTTTTTTAAGTTGATGCTTGAAATGAAATTGGGCTGGTGAGCCTGTCTCTTTGCTCTGAATTTGTCTTAGGTCAACAGTTTTATGTAAGAAACATTGTCCAGGGCTGATTGGATAGCAGGAGAGGATGCAGATGCTGCCCTGGGAGGATGCCTTAGTGAGCTCTGATACCCAGTGATGAAGACATCAGGCTAACTTTGCTGTGGTGGTTTTTGTTTGTTTTGTTTGAGACAGGATCTTTACATAGCCCTAGCTGCTCTAGAACTCTGTAGACCAGGCAGTCCTCACAGATATCTTGTCTGCCCTGCCTCCCAAGTGTGAGGACTTAAGGCTTATGTTTTTTGAGACAAAGTCTTGGTATATAGCTGAGGCTGGTCCCTACTTTGTAATTCTGCCTTTGTGCGCCCCACTCCGTCACACCAAGTCAGGCTTCTTTGTCTTATTTTTTTTAATTAATTACTCTGAACCGTGGTGGCACACACCCTTAATCCCAGCACTTGGGAGGCAGAGGCAGGCAGCTCTCAGTGAGTTCGAGGCCAGCCTAGTCTACAAAGTCAGTCTCAGAACAGTAGGGACTGTTACACAGAAAAAGAAGAATTAATTGAAGGCTGGGCTTTGTGGCACATGGCAGTAAATTCAGCCTGTAAGAGGTGTGGACAGGAGGCTCAGGAGCTGAGGACCAGTCTCAGCTACATAGCTTTTCTTGCCTTCTAGGACTAATGTAAAACTACTTCTAAAAGCAAAGAGAAATTTAATTTGAGCAGGGTGTGGTACCTGCCGCCAATTCCAACGTTTGGGAGTATGGGGGAGGGGTGCTGAGTTGTACATCAGTTTGGACTACTTAGAAATGGAGATTCTAGGAAAGTAACAGACGAGGTACAGTTTACTGAGGTTGCATTACAGGTGAGTGGATTACCTACTTAACTGAACGTGAATTGCCTAGTATAGAAAGTTGTAGCCCAATATACTGCTGCACACTTTAATCCCAGAGGCAAGCAGGTCTCTGTGAGTTTGAGGCCAGCCTGGTTAACAGGGCAAGTTCTAAGACATCCAGCACTATGTCATGTGACCCTGTCCCAAAAAAGGTGTGTGTGTGTGTGGGCTGTCTAATGTGAACTCTTTGTTGAAAAAAACCTGTAACTTTGTGATTGCAGATTATGTGTACTTTGAGAATTCCTCCAGCAACCCATATCTGATCAGAAGAATAGAAGAACTCAACAAGGTAAGGGTGCCCTTGCATCAGTGATGGAGCGTAAAGGTCCTTTCCATTAAGGGTTGGGGTAAAGGGCCTAAGAGATAATTTTTTTTTAACTTTCAGTTCCAGACTAAGAACCAACTAGTTTCCCCCTCTCCTCAAGACAGAATGTCTCTGAGTTACAGCCCTTGGTGTCTTAGAAACTCACTCTATAGACCAGGCTGGCCTTGAACTTACCCAGATCCACCTGCCTCTGCCTCCCAAGTGCTAAGATTAAAGGCATGTGCCACCATACCTGTGGCTCAGTTCCAGACTGTGGATGTCATAATTTCACAGTTTACCAAGTTCTGTAGGCTTCTGGGTGTTTACTTTTAATATAAAGATTTTTTTATTTTTTGGTTTATGTTATTGAATAAAAGATTGCAGATCTCTTCAAATTGCTTTTTGAAAGATCAGGTCTGTTATAGAACTTGATTCCTTTTCATCTATTTTGCTTATTTGTTTGAGACAGGCTTTCACTGACTTCAAAATCACAATCCTCCTGCCTCAGTTTCCCAAGTGCTGGGTTTTGCAATTGTTAGTGAATTCACGTTTTCCTCCCCTAGCTTTAGAAGTGGTGCTTTATGGCTATAGTCAGGAACTCAGAGTTAGCCTGAGCTACAGAATGAGGCCTTGTCTTTTCCCTCCCCCAATTATAAAATGAGTCAGTGTGATCCTAGCACTTGGGAGATTGACACAGGAATAGTATACCTAGTTCAAGTCTGGCCTGGGTTTTATTACTGAGACTGTCTTGAACAACAAAATGAGAGTCTGGGAAAATAGCTCAGTTGGGTAAAGTACTTGCTTGCAAGTACTTTAGAACCTGAGTTCAATTCCCAGAACCCATGTTGAAAAATCGAAAGAAAAACTGGCTTAGTGGCTCATGCTCACAATCCTTACCCTGGGGTTCACCAGCCAGCCAGGCCAACCTACCTGGGGAGTTGCAGGCCAGTAAGAGATGGATGTCAAAAACAAAAAGGAAAAGAAAACAAAATTTAAAAACACAATGGAAAAGAAGGCAGTCCGACCTCCGTGAGTTCAAGGTCAGCCTGGTTGACAGAGTGAATTCCAGAAAACAAACTGAATCAAAGTACTCGGTGAATAGTAATGCTATATATAAGCATAGACACGAGACAATTCAGAAAGTCATTAGTTCAACAATTGGTTATTTAATGCCTTTAACTATGTGCCAACCAAAGGTGCTTAAAATGTGCGATTGAGGGAAACAGAAGACCATGGTACACGCTAGTTTGGGAAAAGGCAAAGCAAACACACTGTGGTACAATCTATATGTGTTTTCCTCCACATTCTTTCTCCAAAAGGTCGTTGTTATTTCATCTGAGTACAGACTGGGGGAAAAGTAAAAAAGAGAAGTTTCTGCTGTTTTGGTTTTGGTTTCTGGTTTTGAGACAGGGTCGCATGAAGTCCAGGCTGGCTGTGAACTCCCATACTGTCTCCTGAGGGCTGGGATTAGAGTCATGTACCACAGACAGCAACAGAGCACAAAATAAACAATAGCAAACTAAGTTATCAAGAAGTTTTCCTTTTGAATTTAAAAAGTTCCAGAATTTTACAGAAGCTGTGCAAGGTCCTGGATTCTGTCACCTTCCTAATTCAAAAGGGGCAACTAATTAGACTCTAGGTTCTGTGTTTACAGAGCGCAGTCCTGTGTGTGACATTTAACGCTTGCCACTTCAGTAATTTTTACTTTTATTTGCGAGGCTATGACTGATTATCTTCATCTCTTAAGTACTTCTTTTACATCACCTATGCTCTTTCAGTGTCTAAAAGTGCCAAATACAGCTTAGTCAGTGGGTAGAGTGCTTGCTGAGCACACACAGGGCTCCTGAGTTCAGTGCCCAGCCTAGAAAAAGCTGGGTGTGGTTAGTGTCTCAGTACTGAGAACTGGGAGGCTGGGGGATGGGAAGTCTTTATCAGGCAGTGGAGAGCTCAAGGCCAGCCTGAATAACTGGAGACCTTGTTTCAAGAAACAAATAAAAATGCCCCCTGCTTGCTTTTTTCCATGTCATTTATCACCTTCAAATATTTAATTCAAGGCTGTGTGGCTCATTTGTGGTGATATGTTACATATTTAATAAAATCCAGAATATCAAGAGATCAACCCACAGTCAAATCTAGGCAGAGATAGTTCCAGGGATAACAGAGCAGTGGTAAGGATCTAGAGAATCTCTGTGAGTATAAGACCAAAGAGCTGGGCTCCAATGGCCCACGCCTTTAATCCCAGCACAGGGAAAGCCGGAAGTGGCCACCTATGCCTTTATCCCATAATTCCAGAGACAGAGATCTTTCTATGTTCAAGGCTGACTACAAATAGAATAGCTCACGCCTTTAATCTTAACCTGGATGGGATACAGCTGGTTGAAGAAGGTATTTAAGGCAGGTTTAAGAAAATAGCAGCTTGGTGTGGTGGCACACGCCTGTATTCCATGCTACTCGGGAGGTTGAGACTGGTCTTGCTTTGTTGCCCAGGCTGGAGTGCAGTGGCTACTTATATAGGCGGATCAGCACAGAAGTTTTGACCTCCATTTCCGACCTGGACTGGTTCACCCCTCCTTAGGCAATCTGGTGGTCACCTCCCGCTTGAGGGAGGTCACCATATTGATGCCAAACTTAGTGGGAACACCCAGTGGACATAGCCACTCCTGGACTCAAGAGATCCTCCTGTCAGTGGAGGATCAGTGATATAGCACTCACTTTACATTTCTAAGACTTACTACCCTCTAGCACTGCAAAACAGAAGAAAAAAATTTCTAAAGGAAAAAAGAAAAGGCCAGTGAGATAGTTTAGTGGGTAAAATTGCTTGTTACCAAGCCCTTTCCCACACACGCACGAGTGCGCACGCTCGAAAGAGACCTTGTTTCACTATGTAGTACTGGTTGGTCTGGAACTTCCTGTGTAGACCAGGCTGGCCTTTTCAAAAAGCACAGAAATCTGCCTCCCTCAAGTGCTAGTACTAAATATGTCTGCCACCATGCCCAGCATTGAGACAAGTCTTGTGTTCCCCAAGTTGGTCTTGAACTTTCTTGACCATGGTTCATGCTGACCTCAGAGTTTCTATTTTTGAATCAGGGCCACATATAGCTTTGGTGTGCCTTGAGCTCCATATGAGGCAGAGGTGGGCTATGAATTGATGTCCTGCCTCTGCCTTATGAATGCTAGATTCACAGAAGGGCCCCAACGTTCCTGATTTGCTGGAGTGTTTAACAACACCTGTAGCTTTCCCTGGACACCACCATACTATCCATCACTAAACACCGAAACCTAGCCCTTGCCTATGCTAGACAAATGCTCTACCACTGAGCTGTATTGTTTTTTGAGATAGATTCTTATACCCTTTGGCCTGGAACTTGCAATGTAGACAGAGCTGGACTTAAACCTGGGGCAATCCTGCCTCTGCCTATTTAACGCCGAGCTTATAGCATTGGTAATATACTGTTACCTCACCTGCATATACAAGTTTGTGCAAATCATTTCCAGAGATTCCCTAAAGCTGCTTCATGGAGCACTAATCAGGATCTCTCTTGTCTTTTGGGAACCATTGGCAATAGGCATGGAAGTTTGGGAACTTTCCCAGTGATTTCCCCAACTCTCCATTGGGAGCTGAACCCAGGACCAGTGCTGTATCACTGAGCTGTGTTTATAGCTCCTGCTTTTTCCGCTGGTTTTTGTTTTGAAACAAAGTCTCAAAAAAGGACAAAGTCCAGGTTTATCTTCATTCTTGTTTTTCTGTCTCTGTCTGATTCTAGAAGTGGTGGTTCACCAAGCTCAAGGTTAATTCTTCACTTCTATAACATACACACCCCCAATCTCAGCACTGACTGCTTTTACACCCCCAGAAACTGTTGCAAACAGCCACTGCTCAGGGGATGTCATTTAGAATAGCGGAGCCTCAGAGAAATGGTTTGTGGAAGGGAAGGATGCTGCTGCACTGTAGTCCTGGGGACGGACAATGCCACTGTAGTTGCCGGGAAGAACAATACTGCACTATTGTGAGTCATCCAATAGGCAGGCAGGAGTGTGTGTGGCCCAGGAGATTTTTCTTGCCGGGCATTGAACCCCAGGTTGTTTACATCCTAAGAACATACCCAGACACTGAGCCATACTCCTTAGTCCTGAGAATATTATTGTTATTTATTTTATGTGCATCGGTATTTTGCTTGCATCTATATTTCTGTGATTCTCTGGAACTGGAGTTACAAACAGTTGTGAGCTATCATGTGGGTGCTGGGAATTGAGCAGGGGTCCTCATACTCAAAGAGATCTTTTTGTTTGTTTGTTTTTTGAGACAAAGATTTCTATGTAGCCCTCCCTGGCTGTCTTGGACTTATGTAGACCAGGCTAGTCTTGAAGTCACAGAGATTGGCTTGTCTCTGCCTACTGAGTGCTGGGACTAAAGGTCTGTGTCCCACACATCTCACCCAGATCTTTTACATCCAAGTATGATACTGTACACCTGTTAGTTCAGCACTAGGTAGGCTGAGACAGAAGGATTGCCAATTCTGAGACAGCCTGTGTTATATGTAGCTTGAGATCTTTACTTTAAATGGGGGTGGGGTGGCATACTTTAATTCCAGCATTTGGGAGGCAGAGGCAGGTGATGGATGAGTTCCACAACAGCCAGAGGCTGCACAGGGAAAAACCCTATCTCAAAAAGCAAAAGGAAAAGAAGAAATATTCTGAACTACATCTTTATCCCTCAAGCAGGTTTAACTGAGAATTTAATCATCTTTGTTGGGCACTGCTGTTAGGAGAGCTCACTAATAAGACAGAAATGAGGAAATGCTTCGGGTGAAGTCCTCGATTTTATTTACATGGAAATATCAGCCTGTTCATTTAGCAGATTGCTGGATCATTGCTTCTGGAGGATGAGTTTGATCACAGCGTTACAGAATATATTGGCATTTGGGTAGGAATTTAATATGATTTCAATCTGAAGAGGCAATATTTCCACAGTACCATTTCTCACTAAAATATTGCTGCTGAACTTGGTAAAATTGACAAATTTGTTAGAGTATATGTTCTTTATATTTAAATATATCTTTAACTCCAGATACGTTATGAAAGCGTGTGCCTCATATGTTAGAAATTGGACATTACAGTAACATAAATTGTAATCTATATGTTTTTATGAAGAACTTGCCAATGAGTGATTGACCTGCTTGAAAGCCTGCAGAATTTATAGATATTAGAATAGGAGCCTGGGCCCCAGCTGCAGTAAATTACAGCCAAACTGTGCTGACTGTATTCCAGACTCTAGTCAGAAAGACTTGTGTGTTGGAGACTTACAGTCTTCCATATTTTCACATGTGAGGGTAAAGTAAGAGTATTGACTGTGTGGAGGGTGTTTTTACAGTTTTGTCCTGCATACTGGCTACTGCCCCCCTGTAGGTAGTCATCATAGAACAGAGCTGGGTGATGCTACACTTAATCTGTGCTGTCCCAGGATGGGTTAGAACAATGTGTAACAACGCTTTTACAAAGATGACTAAATTCGGTGCCGTGAGCAAATTATTTGTGGCTTTTAAAATTGGCAGGATTAATCTGGCTATTATGGTTGTGAAAGCCTGAGGGAGGTAAGGGCAGGAGAAGAGTTCAAGGCCAGCCTGGGTTCCCCGAAACTCTGTCTCATAACACACTTGCACACAACAGTAGGGGAGCACTTTCTCCTTTTCCTTCTCCGTGTTCTGCTGTTGTTGGTTTTTTTGAGACAGTGTCTTGCTACATAGCCCTGGCCGGTGTGAAACTCTCTGTGTGGATCAGACTGGCCGCCAACTCTGTGCAATTCTTCCAATTTTGCTTTCCAAGTGCTCGTTATAGGCACGTGTGGCCACATCCAGCATTTAAGCATATTTTATCATTGAAACTTCAGGTCCCATATAACTTTTATTTATTTATTTTCGTTTCTTAGACTGCAAGTGGCAATGTGGAAGCAAAAGTAGTATGCTTTTACAGACGACGAGATATCTCCAACACGCTCATAATGCTTGCCGATAAGCATGCTAGTAAGTGAAATGGCTTTCTTTTGGATAAAAAAAAAAATGCTTTGTATTTTCCATGTTGCGAGAAAAATGTTTCCTATCACTCTGAAGCTGGTTTTTTTTTATGTTTTATGTTTTTTAATTTTTATTTTGTGGGTGCAGATGTTTGTCTGCACGCTTATGTCAGTGCATTACATGCTGGCCTGGTGCCTTAAAAGGCACAAGAGGGTCTGGGATCCCCTGGAGCTGGGATTACAGGTGGCTGAGAGCTGACAGGTGGGTACTGGGAATTGAATCCAGGTCCTCTGAAAGAACAGAGAATGTTCCTGACCTCAAAGCCAATTCTCTAGCTCTTCTCTTTAAGAAAATATTACTTTATTATATACACACACACGTGTAATTATGCGCCATCATGCCTAAGTGGAGGACACCTTGCAAGGGCCACCGTTTTGGAGTTCTATGGATCAGCTTGGTGGCAAGCACCCTTCTGCTGAGCCATCTCGAGGATCCCCCCCCACCTGGGTCTTTTCATTTTCCTTTTAGTTTAAATGGAATAGTTTTTGGGTAATATT
This sequence comes from Sigmodon hispidus, assembly GCA_004025045.1. Taxonomy (NCBI): domain Eukaryota; kingdom Metazoa; phylum Chordata; class Mammalia; order Rodentia; family Cricetidae; genus Sigmodon; species Sigmodon hispidus. The sequence goes on from PVIH01008132.1 coordinate 38,817, forward strand.
TGTTTCCTCTCTTTCTTCCCTCTGTGTGCATATATAGATATATAACTTATATATACTAATGTGGTTTATAAATTTATAATATTTGTGTGTGTGTTTGTGTTAGGGTGTGAACTCGAACTCATGCATCCTATAGAAGTGCTCTCTACCTCTGAGGTACATCCCAGCCCAGGTCTTTAGACACGTCTTCAGATTATATCATGCATACATTATTAAGTAATTAACACTGAAATAAAATTTTTTGCGAGCTAGCTTTAGCTAACTATGAGGGTAGTATTTTTGTTATTGCTTATCTTTGTGGGTACAGAGCTGAGGAAATTTATATTTCATTGTGATGTTTGGATGGAGGGAATGTTTTCTCTCTAAAACAACTGGGAACTTGGTGTATACGCATGGTCTTCTTGCCTTAGCCTCCTAAATACTCCAAATATATGTTTGTGTTGCCATATCCAGCTAATATTTGCATTTTTTCCCATGTGTTTATTGTTACACATTTATAGTATTTAGTATATAAGAAATTTAAATTTTGCTAGAAAAAAATACCAAGTCTTACTTAGATATGGAGAACTCCTATAGATGGGTGAGTTTTTTGATTTGTTTTTTGGTGGTTTTTTTGGGTAGTTTAAAATGTGTGTGGATGCGTGCATACATATATGGGGACCGAAGGTTGCCATTGTGTTGGTGTCTTAGCTACTTTTCTATTGCTGTGATAAAACACTGTGACCAAGACAACTTATAAAAGCAGGTGTTTCACTGGGCTTACAGTTCCAGAGGGTTAGAGTCCACAATGACGAGAGATAGCACAAAGCAGACAATAGACATGGCAGGGTAGCGATTGAGAAGTCACATCTTGGTCCACAAACTTGAAGGAGAGAACACACTGGGAATAGCCTGACTATTCTGAAAACTTAAAGCAGGCCCCGGTTACATACCTCTGCGTACAAGGCCACACCTCCTTATCCTTCCCAAACAGTTTCACCAACCAGGAACCAGGTATTCAAACATATGAATTTATGGAACCATTCTCATTTTTGGTACAACAGATATCTTCCTAATTTATTCTTTTCTTTTTCAATACTAGTTTTCATGTATCCTAGGCTGGTTTTGAACTTATTATTATGTAAATGAGTCTGTCCTCATCTTCCTGCCTCCGCCTCCCAAGCACAGGAATCACAAGTGCTTACCACATCTAGGGGTTTGTTTTCTTTGTCTGTCTCTCTAAGAGACACACTGTATTTCCTGAAGGCTCCAAGCTCAGACTGGCCTCAGACCCTTGGCAATCTTGTCTCATTTTTCCCAGTCTTGAGAATGCAGGTGTGAGCCACTAAGTCTGGCCTCAATTCATTATAGACTTAAGATATTTAATCCCCCATAAGATGTTTACTTGGCAAAGATTTTTCTTCCCTTATGCAGGCTGTCTGTTCATTCTGCTGGTTTTCTTTGCTATGAAAAAGCTTTTTAATTTCATACAATCCCATTAGTCAATTCTTCAATTTTTTTCCTCTTTGAGACAGGGTTCACTATGTAGCCTTAGCTGTCTTGGAACTCCCTATGTAGACCAGGTTGGACTTAAACTCACAGAGATCTGTTTGCCTTGCTTCCAGAGGGTTGGGACTAAGGGTATATGCCTGCCTGCATTAGTCAATTCTGTGTTATTGTTTTTTATAGATTGACTTTATTTTGCTTTATGTGTATAAGTGCTTTGCTGCATGTATGTATGTGGACCACACATGTGTTCCTGATGTCTGTAGAGGACAGAAAAGAGTGTCAGATCAACTGGAAGCGGAGTTGTGGACAGTTGTGAGCCATCATGTGGGCACTGGGAATTGAACCCAGGTCCTCTACCAGAACAACGCGTGCACTTAACCTCTGAGCCATCTCTCTCGTCCCCTCCTCGTCAGTCATTCTCCACAATATTTCTTGAGCTATTGGAGGGCTTTTTGGTAACTTCTTGCTTAGATCTCTATCTTGAAGTGTATTTTCCATTTTTTTCTTCCAGGTTGTACATTAAGGTATTTGATCCCGTTTGACTGGATTTTTGAGCAGGGTGAAAGTGTTAGGATTTTGTGCGTATTTTGGCATGGTTTGCATATACCTGGCTATCTGGCAGATTTCTATGGATGAACGCAGGAATGTGGCAGAAGGCAGCGGAGGATAGCAGGAGCCTCTTAACACTGTTTCTATGTAGAAAAGAGCTTTACTGTCAGATGAAGATGGTTAGGATTAACAGAGGGTTGTGATTATAATAGCAGAGAAAGCAAGAAGAAAGAAAAATGGAAAAGAAGAAAGGAAAGAGAAATGGGGGAGCTCCTAAGAGAAGACAAAGGCAGAGAGAGCGGGATGCACGTGGGAACCTTGCTTTAAAGGGGGCCTGACATCAGAGCTCAGGGGAGGGCGTGGCCTGACGTCAGAGCTCAGGGGAGGGCGTGGCCTGATGTCAGAGCTCAGGGGAGGGCGGGGCCTGACATTAGAGCTCAGGGGAGGGCGGGGCCTGCCGTCAGAGCTCAAGAGAGGGCGTGGCCTGATGTCAGAGCTCAGAGGGCATGGCTCTTAGAGACTCACATTCTACATGTGGCTATCCAGTTTTCCCAGAACCCTTTGCAGAAGAGGTTGCCCTTTCACCTTTGCCAAACTTAGGGGTTGTAGCTATGTGGGTTCATTTTGGTCCTTTCTTTCTTTTTATAAAAATTATTTTATGTGTGTGAGGTTTTGCCTTCATGTATGTCTGTGTACTACATGCATGCCTGGTGCTTGCATAGGCCAGAAGAAGACATTAGATCTTCTTGACTGGAGTTACAGACAGTTGTGAGCCACCATGTGGGTCCTGAGAATTGAACCTGGATCCTCTAGAAGATCATCCAGTGAGTGCTCTTAACCATGGGCTGTCTTTTCAATGCTAGATTCACTATTCTGTTGTGTTGGTCTATGTGTTTTGTGCTGGCATATGCTTTTGTTACTGTGGCTTTGGTATAATTTGAGGTTAGATATTTTAGACCCCTTAGCTATTCAAGGTCTTTGTGTTTTCATGTTAACTTTAGGTTTTTGTTGTTGTTGTTGTTAATTTCTGTGAAGGAGTATCACTGGGATTTTTTGTTTGTTTTGTTTTGTAGCTTGGCTGTCCTGGAACTACTCTGTAGACTAGGCTGGCCTTGAACTCACAGAGATCCACCTGCCTCTGCCTCCCAGGTGCTAGGACTAAAGGTATGTGCCACCACTGCCTGGCTGAGGATGGTCTTTCAAGTATAGACCTCACCATTTGCAAATATGGATATCTGACTTTTTTCTCATACTTGTGCCTTTTTATTTTTTACTCTGCTAGAGATTACACACATACTGAACTGGAAAAGCATGGAGAGAGTGGGCACTTCTGACTTTAGAGCGAGTGTTTTCACCTCTTCTCTCTTGGCTGTGGTATGGTGTTGGCTGTGGTGTTGGCATTGGCTGCAGTGTTGCCTGTGTTGGCTGCGGTGTGGTGTTGGCTGTGGTTGGCTGCGGTGTGGCATTGGCCGAGGTGCTGGCCGAGGTGTTGGCTGAGGTATTGGCTGTGAATCTCTCCTCTCTTACCTTTGTCAAGTGGTGGTGTCTTTCTGTTCCAAATTCCTTCAAGTTTTTTATTGTGAAATGACACGTGACTTTGTCAAGGCCTTTTCTGTGTATTTGAAGGTGCTTGTTTAATTTTTGTCCTTGATTAATGTGCTGTGCTTTATTTATTGATTTCTGTTTGTTGAAAGAGGAATTCTTGGAATGAAACTGACTGAATCTTGGTGTGTGATCTCTTTAATGTTTTGCTGAGTGTGGTCTGAAGGCATTTTAATTCATTAATTTGCACTGGTGGGGACCAAACACATGGCCTCACTTGCTCTGATTTCCCAGTGGTTTGGTATTTTATTGAGAACATCTACATTCATCCAGGGACGAGGCAATAGCTTTTTCATTTTCTTTGTTCTTACATCTTAGTTGGTTTTGGTATAAGTAGCTCTGCCTTGTGGAATGACATTTCTGTTTCCTCCCGCTCTACTTTCAGGAATAGTTTGGGGACAGATGTCTTTATCTTCCTCCTCATCATTTCTCCTGACCCTTTGTGGTGGTTTGAATAGGTGTGGCCCTTTAAAACACACTGCTCCGCTGCTTGGCCCATAGGGAGTGGCACTATTAGGAGGTGTGGCCCTGATGGAGGTTATGCTCAAGCCACACCCACTGTGACAGTTCACTTCCTACTGCCGTGGATCAAGGTGTAGAACTCTCAGCTCCTTCTGAACTGTAAGCCAACCCCACTTAAATGTTTATTTCTTTTTCCTGGGTGTTGGTGGCAGCAGCCTTTAATCCCAGCACCTGGGAGGCAGAGGCAGGTGGATCTCTGTGAGTTCAAGGCCAGCCTGGTCTACACGGCAAGTTCCAGGACAGCCAGGGCTACACAGAGAAACCCTGCCTTGAAAAACCAACCAAACAAACAAACAAAAAAGTTTCCCTTTTTCAGAGTTACCATGGTCATGGTGTCTCTTCACAGCAATAACACCCCAACTAAGACACTCCTTGATGCCTTTTTGGGGGTGTACCACCTTCTTGTCTCACTTCTAACTTGCTACCTAGCTGAGGATGACCACAAGCTTCTGATTCTTCCACTTGTACCTTCCAATGGCATTATAGACTTGTGTGGCTCCCCTGGTTTATGGTGAGGATCCAGCCCAGGCTCCGAGCATCCTAGGCAGATGCTCTACCATCTCCGGCCACCATTTGCTGAAGATCGAACCCAGTATCCCTTACATTCTAGGCAAGCTAAACCATCTAGCTGTAATTCCCAATGTCTGGTTTCCTCTCACACACCCTCCCCCTTTCCCCACCCCCATCCCAGTGCTTTGTGACTTCCTTCTCAAGGTCTGCTGGGATTGAGTGGAACTGTCTGCTCCTGGGCTTGCTTTCCTTTGTTCAGAGAGTGCTGCTACTCCTGCCTCATTGTTTGTTATGGCTGTGGCAATTTGTTCTTCAGTCCTCGCCTTCCCGTAGGAGGAGTCCCTCCCTGTCAGACAACGCTTCTGCTGACTTAAGGCTTGAGAGACCCATGGGGACTGCAAGGCTACTGTCATCAGGGCCTCCAGGCTTCCTTTAGCTTGTGCTTGTGACTTCTGTGACCTCTGAGCAACTGGAGTCGGAGTCGGATATTTTTCCCTATTTGTCTCTGTCGCTTGGTTTCTCTGTGCCTGTTAGCTGCCTTATCACCTATTTATCTGTTGGTTTTGAGACAGGGTTTCACTATGTAGAATTTACAGAGACCAACCTGTCTCTCAGTCTCCCAAATACTGGGATTACAGGCATGTACCACCATGCCTGGCTCCATGCCTGCATTTTAAGATTTGTAGGTTATTTCCAGGCTAGAGAGAGGGCTCAAAGGTTAAGAGTACTGCTACTCAGGCAGAGGATCCAGGTTATATTTCCAGGACCACATGGCTGTTCACAGTCATCTGTAACTCCAGTCCAGGGGATCCTATGTCATCTCTGACTCTATGGGCACCAGGTACATGTGGCACATAGGCATACATTTAGGCAAAACATTCATACCCATAGAATCCATACATTAATAATGACTTAGGAAAGATCATTTCCTATTCATGCCTGTTTTCTCTTCCCTGCTTCTTGTGACAACATCACTTTTATTTTTACAGCATGCTGCACTTTGCTGAATTAGGCCTTTAAAATTTTTTTTCCCTCATAAAATGTGTTGATGGTAAATGTTCTAAGTCTTTGCATTTCTTTTTTTTTAAGATTTATTTATTTATTATGAATACAGCATACAGAAGAGGGTACCAGATGTTATCATAGATGGTTGTAAGCCACCATGTGGTTGCTGGGAATTGAACTCAGGACCTCTGGAAGAACAGTCAGTGCTCTTAACCTCTGAGCCATCGCTCCAGCCCCCATCTTTGCATTTCTTAAACTGTCTCTATCATCATATATGTTGTTAGCTTGGGTCTTTCTGGAGCAGCCATTGTTAAGTGTGGTGTCAGACAGACCCCACCCCCACTCCCATTTGGAGTCAGTCTCTCTACGGTAACCTTGGCTGTTCTAGAACTCTATGTAGACCAGGCTAGCCTCACAGACAATTGCCTGCCTCTGTCTCCTGAGTGCCAGGATTAAAAGCATGGGTCATACACTTAGCTCAGTAGATTATTATTCTGTTTTTTTGTTTTTTTTTTTTCTTCCAGTGGTTTGTCCTTTGGCATAGACATTCTGAAAATTTGCCAGGATGTCTCTGAGATTTACATCAGTAAAGTGCTCTGTATCTTTGGTGATATTTCCATTCATCTCTGGGGATTTCTTCTAAGGTGCCTATTTAGAGAGATCTATTCTGTGATGTTTAGTTCATTTGTTAACTTTCTGGTTATTGTTTGTATCTCATTGTATAGCCCAGGCTGACTGCAGACTCATGTAGCCTACGCTGGCCTCTAACCCAGCTACTGAGAACCGGGGAAGAGTGTCACTGTACCTGACTTCTTGAAGTTGACAAAACCCTGCTCTAGTGAACCTGGTGTTCTCCTTTCAGATCAGTTCCCAGGCCCTGTCAGATGTCATGGTGCCTCCTGGAGTCTAGGCACATGCAAGGTGGAGACAGGAGGGTCAGAAGTTCAGCGTAGCCTGAGGTACATAAGACACTGTCTCAAAAAGTGGAAGTCTGAGGCCTACCCTGTCTCATGTGAGACAGTGCTTCCCAGTCTCTGGTGACACTTCTCAGTTCTCTCTAGTCGGCTCTCTCTGCTTGATTGGAGTTGGCACAACATCTATTTTCTCTCAGAGCATTAAAGTAATAAACTTGCATCTCTGAGGTTATTTTCCTCTTGGCGTTTTATAATGTTTTTATTTTTGTGAACGACATTTTATAATTAGCAGTTACAGCGAGTTTGTGTCTCATTAGCCAGATTATTATCAACTGTAAATATTACAAAGTTTTATTAGTTGACAAGTTAATTATGTTTTATGGTGTACATTTTCTTATTGATCTGTTCTTTCAAATGTTAATGGTTTTTACTTTTCTAAGCAGCAAGTACTGTGTTCCTTCTTTAAAATTTATGGCACGTTGCTTATTGATCACCAAATGAGGCATTCTAGTAATTGGGTAATTCCTAAGCCTTTTTTCAGGACTTTGTGCTGGTTTTACTTTTATAATTATGTGACATGATTTATGGGTTGGAAAAATACATACTCACATTTTATATTTTCATAAGCTGTTGAATAAAAGCCATTTTTACAACTAGTGTAGCTAATCTCAAATTTTCCACAGATGATCTTTTTTTCTGTTTTGTTCTTTTTTTATGAGATGAGGTCTCAGTATGTAGTCTGGCACTCACTGTAGACCAGGCTAGCCTCACACTTAGAGCATTCTTCTTGCCTGTTCCTCTTCCCCAGGACTGGGATTGCAGGTGTGTGACACCTGGTTCTCTTTGTCAAAAGAAAGTCTTCTGAGGTCTAGGGATGCAAATGAGTTGAAAAGTGCTTATCTAGCATGCAAGAAGCCTTGGCTTCGATCCCTAGTACCTCATAAACCAATTGTGGCGATGCATGCCTGTCATCCCGACACCAGGTTTTGAGAGAGGTTCAAGGTCACCCTCAGCCACTTAGCAGGTTTGGGCTCAAGGAGACCCAGTTTCAACAAAACACAAAAAAGAAAACAACAAAAATATTTTTATTGAAGTATATAGTTGTCTTAGCCACTATTCTATTGCTCTGAAGAGACACCATGACCAAGGTGACACTTATAAAAGAAAGCGTTTAATTGGGGCTGGCTTACAGTTCTGAGGGTCAGTCCACTATCATGACCGCAGAGGGCGTGGCTCAGGAAAAGTAGCTGAAAGCTGCATTCTGATCCAGGAAGAGAGGGGGAGGGACCTCTTCCCATCAGGCCACACCCCCTGATCCTTCCAAACAGTTCTGCTCCCGGTGACCAAGCATCCAAGTATATGAGCCTCTGGGGCCATTCTTAATCCAAATCACCACAATAATTTTTTCAGTAAATAATTTTCCTCCTCCTCTTCTTTTTTAAAAATAGAACCTTGCTTTGTTCTGAGCTGTCTTTGAACTGAAACTCAGAGTCTTGCTTTTTTTTTTGTCTAGTGCTGGGATTACAAATGATTCTTATTACACTTGACCACTTTAGTAAATTCTTTATATTCGTCCTGCTACTTAAAATGCTTTATGTGTTGTTTTGCCCTTCTGAGAAAGAGTTGAGGACAGATCCCTGCGCATGTGCATCGTAGGTGGTACATGTGGGTATGACAGGCACATAAAGGGCTGAGGGCTTTTCTGAATCTGGGTCCTTGCCTTCTACTCTGAAGCAGGGTTGCTATTGATTCCCGCTGTATTTAGCAGACTAGCTGGCCTGTGAGCTCCTAAGGGAGTCCCCTTGGCATGTTTCCCTGCACAGACTCTACACATCTAGCTCTTTTGGGCCCTGGGGATTCAACAAGTGCTTTGCCCACTGAACCGTCTTCCTGGTGCTTAACTAATTCCTTACCTTTCAAAGGGCTTGTCAGTGAATTCTGCCTTTCTTCCCTATGGTGAGGTTAAATCAAGTTCTCCACAAATCAGAAGACGTGGAAAGTAGTGGCTGTTGTATTGGTTAGAGTCAGCGGGAGAAATGTAGCTGTCTGGGTTGGCGTTCTCACTGGAAATCAATAGACAGTCCGGCAGAGCAGATCCTGCTTAGGGTCTTGGAGAAGCAGATAACCCAGGGAACTGACTCCTGGGTGCTCAGTCCCTCTGAACTCTCTTTGGAGTGTGCTGACAGCATACGGTCAGATGACCCAGCCCTGCAGGTAGGAAATGGCCGTCTGCAGTCTGGAGCACAGTTTTGGAGGTCTTGTCAGGAAGCTGACGATGCTTGTGCATTTTTGGTTTGTGGGAACACAGCTCAGCATAGCTCTCCCAATTTGGATTGTCAGAGATGACAGTTTAGATCCCCTAGAACATGTCCCCACACATCCTGTGTAGAGGTCAAAGGACAACATGTAAGAGTCCATCTTCTTCTTCAGCTCTGGCCACTGGACACCGCTGAAAGGGAGTGCCCACTGAGTCTCTCACTGACCTTGAATTTCTGACCCTTCTCCCACCTCCAGACTACTGGGATTACAGGCTTGTGCATGCTAGGCAAGCAGTCTACTGAGCTACATCTCCAACCTAGGGCACTTCCTGCCTCTGCCTCCTGGACACTGTGATTAAAGGTGTGCCTTGATGCCTGGTTGTAGGGCAGTTGGTGTTTCTCTCTCTCTCTCTCTCTCTCTCTCTCTCTCTCTCTCCAGAGTCTCTCTATGTGACTCTGGCTGTTCTGGAACTCTCTATATAGATCAGGCTAGCCTCAAATTCACAGGCCTCTGCCGAGTACTAGGATCAAAGGTTTTTAGGCCATCTGTTGGGTCCTTCTGAGGCCTCGGGGTTGACGCCCAGTATAAATTCCTAAGCCTTACTAGAGTTTGGCGACATGTCTGGCCATAAACTCCATGTGTGGTTGACTGAAGACTGCCTCTGCCTAGCCTCTGCTAACATATTATTGGCCCTTTTTCCCCACCCATCCCAAGACTCCCACCCCCTTCTCACAACCCTATATAAGCTCCAGACTGATGCAATAAAGTGAGTTCTTGCTTCGACAAGGCTTCTAACTCAGCATACAATCCCCCCCTCCAACCCTCCACTCTATCTGCCAGACAGAAAGAGTCTGGCAGCCATCTCTTTTTGTTTCTTTTTATGTTTTTTGAGACTGGGTTTTATCTGTATAGCCCTGGCTGTCATGGAACTAGTTCTGTAAAATAGGCTGGCTCCTAATTCACAGAGATCTGCCTGCCTCTTCCTCCATTAAAGGGATTAAAGGTGTGTACTGCTACCTCCTGGTTTATTGGGCAACTCTTAATAGTTTATTTTCTTTTAGCTTGTTGGAGACTGAGTAGTCCACTGTGTATGAATGTAACGGCTTGTCCATTCATCTGTAGATGGACACTGCCTTTTCTCTTGGGTTGAAGTAAAATAGCTTTTTACATGATACGGTATTTTTACCTTGAAATCCTTTGTGTGCACTTGAGGAGGGAATGCATATGTATGCATGTAATCAGGATAACTTTGTGGAATTGGTTCTGGCAATTAAACTCTGAGAACCAGGCTGCTACAGCAAACACCTTTACCTGATAAACCATCAGTAGCCCATGCTGGCCTCAAATACAATTCTCCTACCTCAGGCTTCTGAATGCTGGAATTTCAGATGTATGCCAGCCAGTTTATTTTTTAATTTTTGTAAGGCACTGCAAACTGTTTGTGGATGATTTATCACCATACATTTCTTCCCACCGGCAGTGGAGGCAACTTCTGGTTCCTTCACAACTTGACCAGCATTTAGTATGGCCAGTCAACCGATTTAGGTATTTAAAAAGTTATACTTAAGAGGCAGGGTTTCTGGTCTGGAGAGATGGCTAAGAGTACTTGCTGTTCTAGCATGGACCCAGGTTTGGTTCGCAGCACCCACACGGTGACTCATAACCACTAGGGGATTAGATGCTCTCTTTTGGTCTCTGAGCATAAAAGGCATGAATGCATGCGTGCACACGTACAGGCAAACACTTATGCACATTGAGAGAAGAGACAGTGTTGCCCCAGCCTCCTCCCTTACAGCTGAGTCCAACTGTGTGCCATGGCTGTGGTCAGTGTGGTCCTTCTAACCTTGGTTCTGGGATGCAGTTATTTTGGTTGATGCTTTGTAAGCAGGTGCAGAGCTGTGTTCACCTAGAGCTTCATTCCCTTTTTGTGTTTCTGCCCAGCACACTGTGCATCATGCCTGTTTCCAGAGTTCATTTGGGGAACGAAGTTCATTAGAGTCCTGTGAGTTCAGGCATAGTTAGTTACTCTTCATTCTCCCCAGCGGGTGCTGACCTGGCCTTCGGTATTCTCTGCACACATGTGCTCCTGGAGGACCTTCTGCAGGCCTCCAGGGTCCCTCCTCTCTGGAGCTCTGTTTCTGAGTTGTTTTCCTCATTTTTGGGCATTCTGCCCACTGGTCCTGCCTTTCTTTCCCTTCCTGCTGTGTTGAAAGTTTTTATTTTATTTTATGTGTATGGGTGTTATACCTGCATATATGTCTTCATAACATGTGCATTTACTGCCTGTGGAGACCCAAAAGAAGGAGTCAGATCTCCAGGTCTGGATGGTTGTGAGTTGAGTGTGGGTGCTGGAAATGGAACCTGGCCATCTGGAAGAGCAGCCAGTGCTCTTAACCTCTGAGCTCTCCCCCTCCCCACATAAGACATTGAACAAGGTGAGTGTCAGGTTTACCCATCCCTTTCCTGTGTCCCAGAGATCTCCCTCCATTCATCCTTTGGCATCTTATGTCCAGTGGTCCAGTGTTGAAAGAAGTGATGCTTTATGTCTTTTGTGTTCATTAATTAATTATTTTGTTTCTAATAGTCAGATAGATCTGGTCTCTGTTACTTCCATTTATCTAGAAGCAGAAGCAGTTGCATTTTAAAAATTGAAGTTGATGTATGAAATACAGTGGGTGGGTAAGAGTGTAACTCAGTGGAAGTTCACAGGTGTACATGTTATATTACAACCATTCACAGCAAACTGGAAACTTTCTTTTTTGAGACAGGACCTCACTATGTAGTCTTGGCTGTTCTGGGACTCACTATGTAGGCCAGGCTGGCCTCAAACTCAGGGAGATCCTCCTGCCTCCCAGAAGGGGTATAGGTGTGTGTGCACTGCCATCCTCTGCAGGCTTTTGAACCTTAGTCCTTAAGGAATCACAAAGTAGGCCAGACCATGCCACTGCAGCCGGGTTGTGTGAAGGCTGAGGTAACTAGATGCCCTCAATTTTCTTGGGACTGGAGGTTTGTAAATGAGGTGACCGGAGATATGGCAGTGGCAGCAAACACAGGATTTCTCAGCCATGCCCCTCCTCTGGGAAGGATAGCTGTGAGCTGATCTTCTCCCTTGGCAGTTTGTACAGCATCCTCCAATGCTATGGGAGCTAGCCCCCAGGGAGGAGGCTTCAGGTCACAGCAGTTAGAGCCCTCTAAGTCCTGTGACCAGAGTGTGTGATGTCTTCAGCTATACGATCTCACCTTCAAGATCTGGGAGGCAACCAAGGGCAATAACCTATATTTGGGGGGGGGGGGTGTCTTGCACTCCTGATTACAAAGTGAGGTATTCTTTTTCTATCACTGGGATTTTTGTCTGTCTATGGCTCCAGGGGAGTATTATCACCCTGTAATTTCATATATATGTGTGTGTGTGTGCATGCATGCATGCACACGCACACACGATATAGGCATGAGTAAGTAAGCTTGTGAAATAATAGTTTTTGTCAAGCACCCTAGTGTTAATTATTCTTCTCTCCTCTCTTTCTGTGTTAGTCTCTTGTCTCCCTCAGTTAAGTACCCCCTTCCCATTTTTAAGTTCTTTGAAAAATATTTATTTATTTATTTGTATGTATGTGCCATGGTTCATGTATAGCGGACAGGACAACTTTGTGGAGTTAGGTCCACATGTAGTTACTGGAAATTGTAGTCCTGACTACCTTGGAATTCACTATGGCTGGTCTTGAACTGAGGAATTTTCCCCGGCTCTGCCTGTCGACTGGTGGGATTTCAGGCCTGTGGAACCTCACTCTGGTGGAGTAAGAATGGCTCCCATAGACTCAAGTGTTTGACTGCTTTGCCACAGGGAGTGGCACTATTAGGAGGCGTGGCCTCGTTGGAGTAGGTGTGGCTTTTTGGAGGAAGTGTGTCACCTTGGAGGTGGGCTTGGAGGTCTCATTTATGCTCAGACTATGCCCAGTATGCAGATACTTCTCTGCCTGATGCCTGTGGATCCGGATGTAGAACTCTCAGCTCCCAGCACCATGTCGGCCACCGTGCTTCCTGCCAAACCTCTGAACTGTAAGCCAGTCTCAGTTAAATGCTTTCCTAAAAGGAATTGCCATGGTCATGGTGTCTCTTTATAGCAATAGAAATCCTAACTAAGACACACACCTAGATCTTTGTCTTGGTTTTGTTCTGGGAATAAGTGTTCAGCCGTGCTCAGGGCAGACAGTGGTGTAAGTTCAGGAGTAGGATGCTGCGGGAGTGAGCTGGACGAGGGGGAGATGGCGGTGGCTTTTGTCATCTGGACACAAACGGAGAGGTACCTGAGATGAGGGAACCATAATTGAGAAGAGGCTTTGATAAATTGGCCTGTGTGGCATTTTCTTGATTAATAATTGATGAGAAAGGACCTAGCCCTCTGTGGGCTGTGCCACCCCTGGGCTGCTGGTCCTGGGTTCTATAAGAAAGCAGGCTGAGCAAGCCATGGAGAGCAAGCCAGTTAGCAGCATCCCTCCATGGCCTCTGCTTCAGCTGCTGCCTTGTGGTTCCTGCCCTGTGTGAGTTCCTGTCCCAAGTTCCCTTAAGTGATATGGTCTGACCTGAGCCTTGTAAACTGAGGTACATCCTTTCCTCTACAAGTTGCTTTTGGTCATGGTGTCTTATCACAGCAATAGAAACCCCAGCTGAAACACTTCTAGTTCTTCTATTTTGTTTCTTAAGTTTCACAGTTTATAGCAAGTGGCAAGTTGCATGGTGGCATGCTAAGGCTACAGAATTCCAGATGGACTTTGATTTATTATAAGATTGGGTAGCCTTTGCCAGATGCAGTGTTCTTTGAATAAATGTAAAGCAGAAATAGCTTAAATTTTTGATGGGATCCTAACTCGATGTGGAACAACTGATGAGTCACTGTAGCTTACTGTGTGAGAGGAACATTTTGGAGACAGACTTCTTAAAGCTGAAAAGTAAAACATATTTGTGCTCCGGCAGAGGGCTTTCTTTTCATGGTTGACTTCCTGTGCATTGATTGGTCATTTTCCCCCACCCCATGAGGTCAGGCCAACTACCTGGCTGTCAGTCCAGCTGTCAGCCAGTTCTCCCATGCATGTGCCACAGAGTTCTGCAGAGACTGGATGGCATGTAAGGGCTTCATTCTCCCTGCTAATGGGATGTGTACTTTGCAGGGAATGCCTTTAATCCCAGCACTCGGGAGGTAGAGGCAGGCAGATCTCAGAGTTCAAGGACAGCAAGGTATATACAGAGAAGCCCCCATCTGGAAAAACAAACAAACAAACACACAAAACTTATAGGGCTGGAGAGAGGCTCAGAGGTTAAGAACACCTACTGGTCTTGTAGAGGACACATGTTGGGCAGCTTGTAAGCATTTGTAATTTAGCTCCACGGGGACCTAACGCCTCTGATTTTTAAGGATACCTGCATTCATGGGTACATACCCACTCCACAGATACACACATACCTTCTTTTTTATTTAAGTTAAAAAAAATCTTTTAGAGGCTGAGAGATAGCTTATATTGCTCTTGCAGGGGGACCTAAGTTGAGTCCCCAGCATCCACATAGGCTGCCTACCACTGCTCATAACTCCAGCTCCAGAATGTGCAGCGCCCTCTCCTGGCCTCTGTAGGCGCTTGTAGTCTGGGGCACCTGCATTTCAATGCACATCCTCCCATACACATAATTAAAAATAAGTCTTTTAAAAATGTCTGCCTTTTAACAGTAAATCTTGATAAATGTAACCCCCATTAACAAAAGCTTTTGGTCTTCAATAGAACTTAAAAGTATAAGCAAGTCTTTGGACTACAGAGTTGGAGAACTTCTGGGAAGGCTTCGAAAATATTTAAGGGTCTGGGGAAGTGGCTCAGTCAGTGCTTATCCATTGTGCATAAAGCCCTGGGTGTGACCAGTTGCTCATGCCTGCAATAGCAGTGATCAGGAGGTAGGGGTGGAAGAATGGGAAGGGCTTTAGTCCAAGTCCATCCTCAGTCATATAGAGATCAGTGGTAGCCTGGGACACATGAGACTTTGTCTCAAAAAAGAAGAAAGAAGAAGAAAGTACCCAACTATTTAATAAGGATGCTTAAATTTTTTTGTATATATGATATATGTAGGTGTGTTATATGCACATGTGTGTGTTTGTGTAAATGAACAGCATGCCAGTGTGTGGAGGCCAGAGATTATGCTGGTATATTCCCAAATCATTAGTCAGTGTTCTATTGCTGTGAAGAGATACCATGATCGCAACAACTCTTATAAAGGAAAGCATTTAATTTGGGCTTGCTAACAGTGCCTGAGGTTTAGTCCATTCTCATCATGGAGGAGAGCATGGCAACGGACAGGCATCCGTTGTGCTGGAGAGGTGACTGGGTGTTCTGGATCTGGATCCTCAGGCAGCAGGAAGAGAGAGCCACTGGCCCCTTGCTTTTGAAACCTCAAATCGCACTCCCAGTGACACTTCCTCCGACAGGGCCATGCCTACCCCAGCAAATAGTGTCACCAAGCATTTAAATATATGAGCCTTCTTTTCAAGACCACCACAGTCACACTTCATCTAATTTTGAGAGAGGGTTAGACCAGGCTAGACTGCTGTCTGGCATGCTCTCTCTCTCTCTCTCTCTCTCTCTCTCTCTCTCTCTCTCTCTCTCTCTCTCTCTCTCTCTGTCTCTTCTCTCTTCCCCCTCTTTCTTTCCTATCCACTTAGCACACAATTTTAACACGAGGTCCAATTTATATACTTGTTTTTCTTATTTATGCTTTTGCATATAGTAGCCAAGATACCACTTTCTGGTCTGAAAGGTCACAGAGATTTCTGTTTTGAGTCTTAGCTCTTACGTTTAGCCTTTTGGTGGTCTTTGCACTCATTTGGGTGTATGGTTTTGGTGTGGGAGTCCACAGTCAGTTTCTTCTTACATATGGGTATCTGGTTGCCTCAGCACCTCTTTTTCCCCCTCTCATGGCTGGTCCTGGTTGCCTTGCACCAGGACCAGTCGAGTGCACGGTCAGGCTTGGCCCTGTTTGCTGTTCTCTGAGCTCCAATGTGTCCACACTTATGCTGGTTCCACAGGTCTGAACACTACAGGGTTAAAATGTACCTTGAGTTTGTTCTTACTCAAGATTATTTTGGTTATTCTAGGTCCTTAAATGTCCATATGAATGATCAGATCTGTGTTAATTTTAATGAAAAAGGCAGTTGGAATTGCATTAGAGATGGCTCTCATGTGTAGATCAAGCTGGGAATTTACTGCTATTTCAAGCAATATTAGTTCTTCCGAGAGTGAACCTGGGTGGCTTTTCAGTTGATTTGGTCTTTGGTGATGTCATTGTTTTTAGGGTACAAGTTCCATCATTTGTTGAATGTGTTATTATCCTTGCTATTTCTTTGTGTTTTTGAGTCAGGGTCTTACTGTGTATCCCAGGCTATTCTTTTGTCAGGCCCTGCGTTTTGTCCCCAGCACTGCAGGAAAGGAAAGCCAGCATTTGGAAGACTGAGGAAAAAGGGGTACCCTGAGTTCAAGGCTAGCCTGACTATATAGTGAATTTCAGGCCAGCTTCTGCTAGACACATGCATACATACATACATACATACATACATACATGCATATATACATACCTACATGCATACATACAGACAGACATATAGACATACGTGCATACATTCAAAAGGCAGAGGCAGGCAGATCTTTGTGAGTTCAAGGCCAACCTGGTCTACTGAGAGAGCTCCAGGCCAGCCAGGGTTACATAGTGAGACCCTTTCTAAAAAACAAGAACAGAACCAAAAATTCCCAAACCAAAACAAACAACAAAGTTTTGTTGAGTTTTGCTGTTGTTGCTGTGTGTAATGGTGCTTTTTTCTCTGTAGGGCATTAGACTTCATTTAGCCATATCTTTTAGAGCAACAATTTATCAAATTCCAATTAGGTAGAGAGCATAATTCGATCTGTGGGATTTGCTGTGCTGATAGTACCAATGCAGCAATGATCTTATCGATCTCCACTGCTGAGAAGGTATTAGACCTGCAAGTGGATAGCGCTGCCAGTGCCGTGCTTCTCTCTGTATGTGCCATCAGAGAGGACATTCAAGGAACTTTAAATTGCCTTGTTCTTTTGTAATATTCCTGTCCAGCCCGTGATCCAAACCCATAGACCCGCAGTCCCACAGAAACACACTTTTACGCTGATTGACCTAGGGCCCAGGCATATAACTTGCTAACTCTTAAATCTTAAGCTAACGCTTGATTCCTGTTCAGCCCTGTGACTCAGTACCTTTTCTCAGCGCAGCATGGTGGTCTGCTGGCATCTCTGCTCTCCTCTTTCTGTTCCCAGAGTTTTCTTAGTCCGGTAGCCCCGCCCACACTTCCTGTCTGCCTTTAGGCCAATTAGCTTTTTATTAAACCGGTAGGCAGGACAAATATTCATGATGTACCTGACCATAGTACCACTACATTCTTGGTTTGAGCATGTCGAGATGTTAACTTTGATGATTCCACTGTGAGTGTGTGTGTCTCTCTGTTTCTGTGTCCGCCTCTGCGCTTACATGGAGGTCAGAGAACAGAGGAGTCACTTTTCTCCTTTTGTCCTGGGGCCCAGGGATTGGAACTCACGTCATTGAGCTTAGCGGCACGTGCCTTTTCCTGCTGAGCCAGGTGAGGCTTTTAAAATCAATCAGTTTTCCAGGCTTGTTTTCAATTCAGAACTTTAAAATCTTAATTAGAGATGACAGACTCTCTTGCAATTAAAAAAAAAAAAAAAAGGAATTGTGGGAAATTGTGTTTGATAAAATACCTTCCGTGGTCCTGGGCCCTGAAATAAGAACCGTGACAGTTAAGTATGCTGCTGCCCGGTTGCACCTCTGGTCTCAGTTCCAAGTTCACTCTAGAGCTGCGCTTCCTGCTTGAAGAACAGCCAGCCCACTTCCTGTTTCCTGAAGCCTTCCTGAGTTGCTGCACACCTCTCTATTCCCTATAGCCACACAGTCTGTTCCAGGGACAGGCTGTACCGGACCAGCAAGCCTCCAGAAGCATTGTAGTTTTTAAAAGTTGTGTAGCTCAAACTAATCAGAATTATGTCTGTAAATCATATTGGCGTCCCTTTCTCTATAATGATATTAAATGTAATAAAATAAATCATATAGCCAAGTGTGACAGTACACACCATAATCTCAGTCCTCAGGAGGATGGGGAGCGTGTTAGCTATTTTTTTATGGACCTCACACAAGCTGGAGACATTTGGGAAAAGGGACTCTGAGCTGAGAAAATATCTTCCTAAGACTGGCCTGAACAGGAGGCTTCCGTTCTAGTCCAGCTTCTTATGTGGACAGTTTTAAACAATGAAGTGAGTGGAGAGGTCTGGGGCATACTTACCTTCTGGAAGGGAAGGGTTTCAAGTCCGTGCCTCTCACCCCCCATGTAGAGAGGAAAGATAAAAAAGATGGCCATTTTCCTCTTTTTCTTCTTGCGACATTTTTTTCCCTTCTGTGATGTTGGTCTAAATGGGTTTTTATTTTTGCTTTGGAAACAGGGTCTAGACTCTAAAAAGCCCAGCTTGACCTTTAACTCTAGCCTCCGGCCTCAATTTCTGGTATTACAAGTATTTTTTGCCCTCCAAAAATGATTTGGTTTATAGTATTCATCCAAGACAAAAAGGGTGGTAAGTATTGTACACCTGACTCCTGTACACACGGAGTGAGTTTGAGACTCTCCAGTACCAGGCCCTTCCAGGTTGTCTTTCTGTTGTTCTTTTGACTTGAGAAAGTCAAATAAAAACCACGTGTTGTTGAGCTTAGACCCCATGCTGGCTGGGACTAGAGCCTATACTGACCTTTCTGATCCCTTTGCCTTCATGCCCTGAGTGCTAGGGTTTAGTATAGACCTCCTCTCGGGGCTCATGGCATCCTGGTCCTCAACTCGGCTTCCTGTGTGCTTGGCATCCCAGCTCCGTGGCTGGCTCTGCTTGCGTTTCAGTAGTCATTTCCCGCTTCAGGTTCTAATTTCTCTCTCCTTCCTTCTTTCTTTCTTTCTTTCTTTCTAAACGTAGAAAGACTTTATTATTGTGAACAGAGAGATGGGGGCGGAGCCAGGTTCTCATTTCCTCCATCCTAATCCTCCAGTTGGCTCAGTATCTGTATTTTTCAGTTGGAAGTTCTGCTGCCGGGCCCTGCCGCTCTCATCTTTGCCTCTTTCTCGTTTGTTTCCCAAGACAGGGTCTCACTGTGTAGCCACTGCTGGCCTGAAACTCACTCTGTAGACCATGCTGGCCTCCAACAGAAAGTCACCACCTGCCTCTGCCTCCCTAGTGCTAGGATTTCAGCCACTCACATCTTAGCTGCCATTTTTACATTCATTTACTTTTAAAGACATTTATTTGTGTGTATCTGTGTGAGTGTATGCACATATGTGTTTTCAGGTATCTCTGCATAAAGGCCAGAAGAGGGTGTTGGGTGTCTTCTTTTTTTTTTTTATTATTCTCTGTCTGTTCCTTTAAGGCAGGGTCTATCCTAGGGATGGGTTTTCTCTGCTAGGCCAAAAGGCAACAAACCCCAGCTGTCTCCATCTTTGCTCTTAGTGATGGGGCTACAGGTGTTTGTAAGGCCGCTGACTCGTTATGCAGGTGGTGGAATCCTGGCCTTGGTCCTTCCTTGCTTATTCACCAAGGACTGTCAACCACTGGACCACGTCTCCAGCCACCACCTCTTGCCTGCTTACTTTATTTATTTATTTTAAGACCAGTCTCACTGTGTAGTACTTGTTTACCTTGAACTTACTATCTCGCCCAGATGGGCTTTGAATTGGTGATCCTCCTGCCTCAGCCTCCAAAGTGCTGGGATCACAGGTGTGCGCCCCCATGTTCTGCCGCTTTAACATCGGTGTTTATGGTCTTCCTTGGCAGCCCATAGAACTTAATTTTAGGATTGGGATTGCAATGAACAGTTTAATGTGAAGTTCAAAAGTGATTAGTTTGAAGAAAGTATCAAATGAGAATACTTATCTGATCTGTTAGTTCATTCTGCTTTAATATCCCAAGAGGCATCATGATTTGTAATAATGGATTCTTTGAATTTTGTTTGTGTAGAAGAAACAGAAGAAGAAACAGAGATGACGGTCGAGGTTGACTTGACGGAGAAGCAGAAGCACCAGTTGAAGCATAGGGAGCTCTTTCTGTCCCGCCAGTACGAATCCCTGCCTGCAACACATATCAGGTGAGACTTTTTGGAAGTTGCCCTTATGTGCCCGGAAACACCTGTGACGAAAGCCCAGCCCAAAGCCTTCTTAGGAGCCCTTGGAAAACTCTTCACGATCTTGCTCAGCTTCACATCCTGCAAGCTTCAGACTGGCATTTGATCTTGGGATTTAGAGTGTGTATTATTAGCATGCAAAAGTCGTGCGCCTGGTCCACAGCGATGAGGCATCTTTTCGTTGCCTCATTTGCAGTTTATTTGAGTGTCTGTTATTGTCACACACAACAGTGTCTAGCAGACAGTCTTTGGGGGATGCTGGGCATCTGCAGATTGCTGCAGTGGATACAGAGGTGAGAATGTGAAGGCTCAAACACAGAAGCACAGGGTTTGGTTTGCAGACCCCTAACTCTAGCCCTTGGATGATAGTTGCCTTTTTATTTTCTTGTGAGATGAAAACCTTGTCCTTCTTTACCCTTTTACTGGCATCAGCTCCATGCATTTGCTTAGTTTAAAACTCTAATAAATGTGTTTTTGTTAGAAATTGACAAGAGTTCGGCCACTGAACTGGGCTCACAATCTGCTCTGTGTACTGGTGGGCTACAGCCCTTTATAATCTGGAGGACTGTCCTGGGGTGGTGAGGTTTTTGATTTGTTGGTAGGAGTTGAAGATAGAAGGAGGGCTGGTGTGGTGGCACATACCTTTAATCCCAGCACTCAGGAGGCAGAGTCTGAGGTCAGCCTGGTCTATACCAGTTCCAGGACAGCTAGCGCTACATGGAGAGTCCCTTTCTACAAGAAAAGAAGAAATTTAAAAAAATGCCATTGAGCTATTGTTTTTTCAGTGTAGTCTTTGGTAAGTACATCTTAGCAATAAAGTGTTTAGACTCCAAAGACAGGCGGCTTCAGGGCCTGGGGCTGTAGCTCGGTTGGTAGACTGTGTCTGGTATGTAGTAAACCCTGGGTTTATCCCTAGCATTGTGGAGGTGGAATCGGGAGAATCAGATGTTCAAGGTGATCCTGGGCTACATAGGGATCAAAGCCAGCCTGGGCTACATGAGATCCTCAACAACAACAAAAAAGAGGGCTAGTGAGATGATGTGGGTAAAGGCACATGATGTCAAGCTTGTCAACCCAAACCCAGTCCCTGGAACCCACATGGTAGAAGAGAGGATTCATTCTGACAATTCTCTGACCTCCATTCACGTACCATAGTGTGTGCACGATACCATCTCTCCTCACACATAAGATAAATACCCGTAATAATAATAGTGCCACTAAATTAATAAAACAAAACAAAAGACAAGTAGATTCTGATTCTTAGGATCAATAAAACTTTAAGAGCTGATGTGGTTCCTCACGTTCATCAGTGTTTGGGACACCTTAGTTAGAGTGAGCTGGTGAACACAGGTATGTGCAGAGGCCACTTGGAGCCCAGACTGATAGGTGACTGATCTTTATTTTACTTTCTTCTTTTAATTCAACTCCTTGCTGGTCATGACAGGAATGACTTAATAGAAAAGTAATAGTGGGGCTGGAGAGATGGCTTAGCGGTTAAGAGCACCGTCTGCTCTTCCAGAGGACCCGGGTTCGATTCCCAGCACCCACATGGCAGCTAACAACTGTCTGTAGTTCCAGTTCCAGGCAAACACCAAGGCAAATAAATAAATAAAGTTTAAAAAAAAAAAAAAGAAAAGTAATAGCTGTTTTAATAACCACTCCCTCCTGTTTCCTGCAGTGTTAGCCTTGGATCTTGGGCTGCATTTCTACTGTAGGATTTACAGTCTTCTCTAAAGCGCTGGCCTGGTCCTCTTACCTACATGCAGGAGCTCAGGGTCCTTTGTACAGAGCTTATTTTTTTAAAAAATTATTTATTTTTTCATAGCTTGTTTTTTCAGAACTGGGCACAAGACACTTTCAGAATAGCAAATGTATGTCCAAGATAGTGGAAAACCATTTTTTTTTTTTTCCAAATGATTCCAAAAAAGTTCAGTGTTGTGTTGTAGTTTTCTTTAGGGGTTAATATATTCTCTGTAACTTAATTCCTCCGTTAGCAAATTTGATCAGCTCAGGTAATGTGCAAAACATATTGGGAGATTATTTTATTCCAGCTTTTATTAGCACATATTAATTCCACATAATAATGGTTTTCATTTCTGGGTGATGGGCAGCACAAGCTTTTAATCTCAGCACTTAGGAGGCAGAAGCACAGATCTCACAGAAGTGGATCTCTGTGAGTTCGAGGCCAGCCTAGTCTACAGAGCAATTTTCAGGATAGGCTTCAAAGCTACACAGAGAAACCCTGTCTTGAAAAACTAAAAAAGAAAAATTTACTGGGTTTCACTATGATATTGTCATACATTATTTTTTTACCTGTGCATATTTTTTGATATAAAGTCTCTTATAGCCTAATCTGATCTTTAAATTACTATGTAGCTGAGGCTGGCCTTCAAGTCCTGATCCTTCTCTCTCTACCTTCAGGGTAGTAGGATTACAGGCATGCATCACCATGCCCAGATGTCATTTTCTTCAAAATGCACATAATTAATAAATACTAAAAAGCCATAGGCAGTAGTTATTTAACTGGAAGAAGCTAGAATATAAAAAGATTCATTTTTGAGCTCAAAAAGTTGTGGGCCAGTCATAGATTCTTGTTAGAACATGAATCTGACAAATGGTTTAAAGAATGTATCCAAAACACACAAGTGTATTTTTAATTTACCCTTCTGATAGCTTGGAATCTGTTTACCAGTAATGTTGGTTTTCTTTAACAGATTGCTTGGAATGGAAAAAACGGTGTTTTTCATCTTCCATAAGGCCTGAGAGAGTGTATTGGAATATAATTATCAAGACACTTATGCAAGGGCTTTACCTAGTGACGATGCTTTGAATTATGTTGAAGAGACATTTGTGCATTTTTCTCTGTGTTTTCCTAGTTAAGAGGGAGGTGTGCAATGCCGCACTTTCTCCTCTATGGCTCACCTTTGCTAATGGCTGGAGGCAGTCTCTAGCAAGGCACAGAGCCTGGCTGAGCAGCCCACATGCTGATTAAAACAAGTGCTTGGTAGAGTGGTCTTGACATTTGGCTGGTGTTGAAGTCCTGCCCTATCTGCTTCTGCTTTAAAAGGAGAAAATTGCTGAAGTCCCATTGTTCTTTGGCAGCAATAGGGGTAATTCTGTGAATATTGACTTTTTGTTCTCCGAGACACCATCAAGTGCCCAGAATTTCTTCCCTACTGAATGGAACATGGAGGGGAAGCCTGGCTGCCATGGTGTTCTCAGCCCTCTGGAGTAGGGGAACTTAAATCCTCACTTGCTGTAAGCCTCCTTGTGTGGCTCAGAAGCAATGCTTTGTTCCTGTGACTCCTCTGGGGATGAGACAGACCTGGGCTTGCTCTGAGCAAAGTCAACAAGCAGAGTCTGAGCAGAGAGGGATGGCCATGAACATGAGCGCCGATCTGGTGCTTTTTCAGGGGCATAGGAGCAGGACAGAGGCAGTACCTTTCACTCCTATGCTGTAGCTTGGGTCTTTTAATAATAGATTTTTATGCTGCATGTATTATAAAGTACATGTATTATAAAACAATAAAGATTTACTGTTAGGCCAGCAGTTATTGTTTATTTTATTATATTGAGTCTTTTTATGTGTGCATCTAAAGGTTTGTGTACATGTAGCAAATGCTGCATGCTCTTTAGATGTAACTGATGAGCCCTCCCTCTTCTTCATTCATTTATAGTAGACAGGAAATGTCTAAGTTTGAAGAGGCAACAGTTCCGGTTGGAGGAGGCTGGTGTGCCCATTGCTGCTTACCCCATTTCTAAATGTAGCCTTCTTTCTGTTTGGTGGCGCTGGGGCTCCTATGATCATTTTTACAAGTGGCCTGGCTTATATTGGCTCATGTTCTAACAGCTATTGAGCTTTTTATGATAGGGCTGTTTTTCATGTATTTTAATCCTCACAGTGACTCTATAAGTAGATCTGTTATTATCCCTGCTCACAGATGAGGGGGCCAAAGCACAGAACAATTATGTACTTGCCCAAGTCTCCCACTTCATAAATTGCACATTTAGATATTGTCTGACTTGCAGATATTCACCATTAATGACTCACACACACAGTGAGTGCAAGAAAAATGTCAGACACAATGAAAGCTTCGAAGCCACTTGTTGAGTAGGTAGGCTTTCTGGATGTCAACCTCATATAATTCTTATATAGATTCAAAATTTTATATAAATTCGTATATAAAATCAAAGCTATTTAGGCATATTATTTATTTCAAAAGATGTTACAATGCTAGCTGCGTATAGAAACCAGAAAATAGCCCTCTTAACCTGGTGTATGGGTGTGTCCTTTGTCTGGCCTGAGCTTCTCTACATCTCAGATGCACCAAGCCTGGCTTTTTAACAGCTGCTAATTGCAGCACTGTACATGTAATGATTCCATCTCTTCCCTGCCTGTGGCCAGCTAGTCATAATTAAGAAGAGCCGGTTCTTTGCATCTCTCTAGCCCTGAGATCTGGACCACAGCCTTTGAAATTAGGCTTCGGTGTATCTTAAAAAGCTTGCCTTAGATGCCTGGTGGTTGTTGATCCCAGTGCGTCCTCTAGTAACAGGTTTTGGACCTGAATATTTGCTCTCCAAGTGTCTCTTGATGCAAAGCATGAATGGTCATGGGGACATCCATCTGTGCCAGTGGACTTTGCCCTGGTTTAGGGACCCCCATCTTCTTCATTGTTTAGCTCTGGCTGTGCTAGACATCATACAAATCAACATTGTTAATGTCATATATCCCTCTCCCTCACACCCCAGTACTGGGATTGGATCCAGGGTCCTGCGTATCTTCAGCTCGACTGTGCTTTTTATTTTTATTATTTAAAAAAAGTAGTTGAGTTTGTTTGCTTCTAGGTAGTTTTACTCCATAGAGTGGGCTAGCCTGGAACTCCTGTCAGGCCTCCTCATCTTATCTCCCTTAGTGCTGGGATTACTGTCGTGACTACGGCCCGCTTGCCCAGCTATGGGGACCTTTATTATTATTGAAATTATTTTTACATTTAAAAATGTGTGTCTGGGCCTGTGGGCATGTGCATGCCACAGTGTATGTGGAAGTGACTTGTGAGAGGCATGCACTCATTATTCCATGTGAGTCCTAGGGATAAGACCCAGATTATCCTCCTTAGCTGGTAGCAGATGCCCTTAGCTGCCATATTGCTTTCCTAGAGGGACCAGAGAAACTACTTCAGACCTAAATTTGGTGGCATTGACAGGCTAAGCTTTGAAGACCCAGGTGTTCAGTCTCTGAGATAGCCTGAGGCTCTTTTGAATGCTTGCAAAGTTAGTATACCAGAATCCAGACATCGCCATCCCCGTCACTGTAGCCGTACAGAAGAATGGCTATAGCCACCATCTGTAGAAAACGTCTTTGTCTAAGGATGCCATGTGGCAACTCCAAATGAGGAGTCATCTGTCTTAATTCAGTTTTGAGAGTCTTTGGAACAGCTGTTAAAATCTTGCACCTTATGTAAAATTTGCCTAAATAGTTCTGTTCAGACTGCGTCTTAGGCAGTGAGATCTTGGAGGTCGGCATCCTGGTATCTCTGTGGAGAACTCTGCAGGAGGGCTGTAGAGAAATCTACAGGAAACATCCACAGAGGCTGCTTTCATTTTTATTCTTAAAGGAAATAAAAGTCATTAGCAGATAATAGAGTGATCTATTTACAGTTGATATTACATAGAATTTGAGATTGAGAATGACAATTGGAATTAAATTTTATGTAAGTTTCATTATAATTAAAAATAAAGATTGGGTATATGGCAGACAGGCTGCTCAGGACCATGACTTGCTTGGAGTCAATATCAAACTTCTGTATGGACCACAGGCAGAGGATTGGGGGTTCTCTTTTTATATAGACTGCTGCTGAACAGAATCACCTTGTGAGTATTTTTTAGCAACCATGATGGGAGAAATGAAGCTGTTAGCCAACAGGAGGTCTTTGTGGAAGGGATCGCTGCTGTTCTTATGTTAGTGTCTAGTGATTGTGAGGGTGGAGACACTGGTGCTCAGGATGCTTTTAACCTCTCTTTTCAGACAGTCTTGCTGTAGCTCAGGCTGATCACAAATATATCCCAAGCAGCAGCACTACCGAGGTTAAGCAGGGAGGCCGAAAGGATCCCTGAGTGAGCGAGAGGGCCAGCCGCATGGGAGTAATGAGTCTCTCCACCATTACTCTTGCCTCCTGAGTGTTGTTGAGATTTACAACCCCGAGCTAGCTTTCACAAGTGAACATGTATTATGTATTATATCTAACATATTTTGTATGTACATATGTGCGTGCATGTGGATGCCAGAGGTCAACTGTGGGCATTGTTTCTTCAGGTTGCTGTCTACCTTTTAAATTATCTATTTAATTTTTTTTTACTATTTTGTGTGTGTGCACACGTGTGGTGGTGGGGGTTGTACGTGGCATTGTGGGGGTGACGGCCGAGGCCAAAGAAGGGATTGACACCCCTCTCCTGTGAGCTGGAGCTAGAGGCAGGTGTGAAGCACCATGGCTCTTAGGAATAGAGCTCAGGTGCTCTTGGCCAGAGAGCCACCCTACAGCCCTTTACCTCATTTTCTGAGACTGTTACCGGGACCCCGGGTTTACCAATGAAGCCAGGCTGCCTGCCATCAAGGCCTAAAGTTCCTCCTGCCTCCACTTCCCAACCGTGGGGATTACAAGCGTTTGCTACCGTTACCCCTCCCCCAACACACTTTTTTCTCTCTCTCTTTTTTTTTTTTTTTGTTTTTTGAGACTGAATCTCTCTGTATATCTCTGGCTGTCTTCGAATTCACTCTGTAGTCCAGGCTGGCCTTGGACTCAGAAATCAGCCTGCCTCTGCTTCTCCACCATTAAATGCATCCACCAAGCTCTCCTTTTGTTTTGTTTTTAAAGAAGTGTTCTATAATGAAACAGGAAGTACACATAAATTCACTTCTGCTCATTGAAGCGGGATGTTGTCTTGAGAGAGATATTATCAGCTTGCTTGATTCATGAACTAAACTGGCTGTTTCATGGAACACCATTTTTTTTTTTTAAACTTTATTTATTTATTTATTTGCCTTGGTGTTTGCCTGGAACTGGAACTACAGATAGTTGTTAGCTGCCATGTGGGTGCTGGGAATCGAACCTGGGTCCTCTGGAAGAGCAGACGGTGCTCTTAACCGATGAGCCATCTCTCCAGCCCCCGGAACACCATTTTTATGTGATATTACCATTGAAAGATAAAACTGAGCTGTTAAGATGTATTTGGCTGACATCAAAATGAAGTGTACTTGTCACAGGAACACCTAGTTGTCAGTCATGTGACAATACACCTATCAAACCATCACATACAGCAGTGTATACTTTTTGTGTATCAGTGAAGAGGGTGAATATTTGTCTTTTAAGTTAGCTATTGAATATATTTGCAAAAATATCAGGCAATATTACTTTCTCTTTGCGGGACTGTTCTCTATGGTTGGTATTTAGCACTGGCTAGCATAGGATTCACTCTGTAGCCTAGGCTAGCCTCAAACACAAGTAATTCTCCTTCTGTCTCATATTCCTGAGTGCTGGAATTACAGATGTGTGCCACCCCACCTTGCAAACTAATTCTTTACATTAATTTGGAAAAAATACTCATATATTTTCTGTTGTAGTCTCTAACATAGTTTTTGACAGATACAACTCACATGAGCAGAAAGTCTTTGCATTGTCAGTAATTTTTAGGACTGTAAATTGAAAAGCAAAATCAAATTACTCTTGAACAAAAAAATGAAACAACAGAATGTGTGTTGCCTATATTAAATACTAAGATAATTGTAAAAATTATAATTAAGAGAGTTGCACTGGTCAGCTTTTGTGCAAACTAGAGTTACCTGGGAACAGGAAAGTTAAACTCAGGAATTGCCTCTGTCAGATTGGCATTTCCTGATTAATGGTGATGTGGGAGGGCCTGTCTTCCTGTGGGCAATCCCATTCCTGGGCAGGTGGTCCTGGGTAATGTAAGAAATGGAGCAAGCCAAGACGAGCAAGCCAGTAGGCAGTACTCCTCTGCAGCCTCTGATTCAGTTCCTGCCTTGAGTTCCTGGCTTCCATCCACGATGGACTGTAAATTGCAAGATGAAATAAACACTTCCCCTCCCCAACTTGATTTTTGGTTGTGATGTTTGTCACAGCATCAGAAAACAAATGACAGGGTCATAGTAATCAGACTGAAAAAAAAATTAGAGATCAACAAAACAAAATAAAATAGCTCAGTCAGGAGTAATGTCACCTATAATCCCAGCACTTGGGTAGCATTTGGATACAGGGCAAGGATTACAAGTCTGAGGTGAGCCTGAGTTCTGCAGGAAGACCTATTTAAAAAAAAAAGTTTGAACAAACTCACATGTTCAATGACATTTGATTTCTGGTATAAATGGCTAAAGAATGGGGTGGTATCGCCAAGGCCATTGGTGGTCATGGGGGAAAGAGACCATTTCTCCTTTGTCATTTTCCTTGATATTTTTTTTAAAACTTTATTTATTTATTTATTTGCCTTGGTGTTTGCCTGGAACTGGAACTACAGACAGTTGTTAGCTGCCATGTGGGTGCTGGGAATCGAACCCGGGTCCTCTGGAAGGTGCTCTTAACCGCTGAGCCATCTCTCCAGCCCCCTTTCCTTGATATTTTTGAGGTGGATGGATGGGTGAAGAAACTTGTTTTCTTTGTCTGTTTTGCTCTAGTGAGTACCTTTGGCAATGGTCCTCTTTACCTGGAATCTGCACATTGGTGCTTAGATTTACAGTGTGGCTGCAGTTGGGAGGGGGAAGCCTGTGCCTCTCAAGTAGGCACACTGTCTCTAGGGATATATGCTGCCTCCTCCTCCTCACGTCCTGCCCCTCCCTGATGACTGATTACTCAAAGAGATGAGCCATGAGGGCCTTTCCCATTCAAACAACCACATTCTACTTCCTGGTCCCCATAAGCTTGTAAAAATACCATAAAGCAAAACTACGGTCAGCCCAACTCCAAAGGTCGCCATAGTTTATCACAGTCTCAGCACTGTTTAAAAGTCCAAGTTCAAAGTCTCTTCTGAGACTCATGGCAATCTTGTAACAGTAATCTCCTCTAAAATAAAAAAAAAAAAAAAAGGAGATCATACACTTCCAACATAGAATGGATAGACTATACATTACTATTCCAAAAGCGGGCAAAGGGAGTGTAGTGAGGAGATACTGGGCCAAGCAAGTCCAAAAGCCAACAGTGCCAACTCCAAGGTTAAGTTCAAAGTACTCTTCAGATCTTCAATGCCCGTTGACTGCACTTACTTTTCTCTGGTGGGCTGGTTCCACACTCAGTCTGCCACTTTCCTCGGCAGATATACCATGACTCTGGCACTTCCAACAGCTTAGAGTATCCTGTGAAATCTAGGTTTCACCTTCACAGCTTCATGAAGGGTCCTGCATGGAGGACCCTAGGCCTCCATGCGGGGTCACTGTATTATAGGCCTGGTTTTATTTGCTTTCCTAAGCCACAGAGAGAGAGATCCCACACCGCTTTCTTGTGCCTGAGTATAAAGCCAGAACCATGTGGCCAAAGCTGCCAAGTTCTGCTGCTTAATGGGGCCTGAACTTGGTCCTGCTGTTCAGTTCCACTTTCGTCAGCTTTCTGTTGTTGACAGTTTCCTTCTCTGCGAAAGCTTTTCCTTTAATTCCTTTTTATAGATTGGAAGTTGAGCTGAGTAGGGTCTTGCCTGGGGTCACCACTCCCTTTATTCCATTTGGCCTCGGGCTTTTCTGTAAACTTTTCACCCCCTGAGCTCTGGACTGAGCTCCATTCTATTTCCTGGTGCTCCTCGAACTGTGTTATTTTATACTTATTCATGTTCCACTTCTTCCTTTTCACTGTAGATCTGAATTAGAATGACCTTTAGTGACCACGTGTTACAGTCAATGCTAGGCTGTCTTGAAATCTCCTCTGCCAACCCATTAATCCAAAATTCTTCAATTTAGTCTCACACAGATTTTTAGGACAAGGGTAAAAAGCAGCCACATTCTTTGCCAAAATATCACAAGAATAGTCTCTAGGTCACTTCCTAATATTCTTCCCTCTGGAACTTCTTGTCTGGGTTCTAGCAGTTCAAATTGCCCTCAGCACTGTCCTCCGTGTCCTACTGGGTGGTTCGTAAGTCCTGCTTAAAGCATCCAATCTCTTTTCTAGTTCAAAGCCCTAAAGCCTTCCAACAAACAGCACGGTCAAGCCTGTTACAGCAGTACCCCAGTCCCTGGTACCAGCTTTTGTCTTAGTCACTGTTCTGTTGCTCTGAAAAGACACCATGGCCAAGGCAACTCTTATAAAATGAATCATGTAATTGGTGCTGTACATATAGACTTAATCTGTTATCATCATGGAAGATAACATGGTGGCAGGGAATGTGGTGCTGGAGCTAAGAGCTATTTCCTGATCCATAGGCAGAGAAATAGAGAGGGGAGGGCAGGGAGAGAGGCAGAGACAGAGAGACAGAGATGAGACTCTGGGCCTGGCTTGGCCACTCTAGGTGATTCAGGTCTTCTATGAAGGCCACGCCTCCTAATCCTTCTCAAGCAGTCCCACTCCCTGCCGACCGATCATTCAAAGAGATGAGCCTATGATGTGTGTGTGTGTGGGGGGGGGCCACTGGCATCCAAACCACCTCATGCTGCTTGGTTTTCTCCTCTGGGTGTGACTGGCCCTTCTCTGCTGCCTAGAGACCGTTAATAGAAAGCAGTATGAAGTAGCAGTGTGCTGAGATTGCACTGTTCCTTCTTTGTAAAGTGATTGGGAAAAACTTCCTTTTGTTAAGTATTTGATTATGTTGGCATTTCAACCAAACTCAATTACTTTTCTGATTAGACAATTAAAATGAACACTGGCTTGTCTTATTCAAAATCAGATGAAGTTTAAGTTAAATAGTATTTTCCTGTAAAAATAATTTTAGCACGACACTTAATTCTGCTGTTAGCATTGTCAGTAGAAGAGGACGTTAGGGAAATACAGTGAGAGAGAAAGTCATAGCGTAGCTACTATAATGAAGTGCATCCTCCAGACCTTCCCCTCCCACTTCCTCGTCGGCCCTCCCACATATTGTGCAAGTGTTCAACACAGGCTCAGCCTCAGTCCCTAATGCTTTCCTGAAAATAAAAATAAATTAATTAAAATCTCTTTCATATAACATTCTGATCATATATATTTTGATCATATTCTTCCCCAACTCTGCCGAGATTCTCCCCACCTCCCCACCCACCCAACTTCATATGCTCCCCTCTCAGAAATAAACAGGAAAAACAACAAAAAACCAAAAATCAAAGCAGACAAACATAAAAAATATCAATGAAACAAAAAACCTCAAATGTGCACCAAAAAAAAATTAAATAAATAAACAGTCAAACAAAACAAAACAAACCATGGGGTCTGCTCTGGAGTGTACTTAATAAGCCCAGCTTCACTCTACAGAGAAAAGAGATTATGGATTTTCCTTTTCTCAGCAGGCATCAATCGCAAACTAGTTCTTGGCTAAGGCTGAGACCCTGGGTCTGCTTCCCTTTCTCAGTGCTGAGATTTTGTCTAGTTGAACCTGTGCAGGTCTCCTGCATGCTGTCACAGTCTCTGAGAGTTCACATGTGCATCAGTCCCATCCTGTCTGGGAGATGTAGTTTCCTTGGTCCTTTCTTGCAGTCATCTGCTACCTTTGGTTCTTCCAGACTTGGCACAGCTAGGGAGGAAGGCTGTTTAGTGCACCCCCAAGTACTGATGTGTTGTTTTGTCCTTCTGTATCTCGGTACAGGCACAGTCTGTTCTGTGCATTGTTCTCTGTCCTGATGTTCTGTATGATGTGGGCTGTCTGGGTTTCCATGATGATCGTGTGGTATGTCATCTGACCCACAGAGTCTTCCCATACTTACTTTGGAACTTCCAGTTCCTCTTATGAAAGGAGGGGTGGGGGGGGTGGCAAGATGAGGGCTTTGCTTCCTGAGTCCTCTCTGACAGTTTGTATATTTGTCACCAAGTCTGTATTGCTTACATGCCCCTGTCACAGTGAACTTCCCCAAACACTGATTGCTGTTTTCTCTCTACTAAATGCATTGACATTAAATCCAAGCTTCACCCTTCTTTGCTTTTTAATTCCCAAATTTATTTACTCAAGCTGGTGCTGAGGTTTCTTCCTGGTGGTGTTTGTTTTTGTTGTTACAGGGTTTGTGTCACTGAGGCTAGCCTTGAACACCCTAGATAGCCAAGGATGACTTTGAACTTCCAACCCTCCAGTGCTGCCTCACAGGTGAAGGGACTCTAGGCAGGTTCCTACGTGCTAGAGACCAAACCCAGGACCCCATCATAGGAGGCAGGGATTCCTTCAATCGGGCCCTGTCCTCAGCTTCCCAAACTGCCTTCTTTTTTGTTTGTTGGCATCTGTTGAAGTGTTAAAACAGAAAATAAGTATTTGATTAGAAATGTATAGAAGTATCTAGACTCTCTTTGTTCTCGCTCCCCTTTTTTGTAATCTAAAAACGTGCAGAATTACACTCTTTACTTGTATAAGCACTCTAAAATGTTTGGTCTCAAGATCCAGTCACTAAAACCATGATTTATTAACCCCCCTTCCCCAGGAAGAATGGCGGCTCTCAATGTAACACAGCTTCCCACAGAACATTAAATATGCCTAGATAGTTTTGTTTGTCACACTGGGTACTGTTGTCATCCAGGGGTAAAGGTTATGATTCCTGCGACCCATAGCACAGATCCAACATCAAAAACTCACTTATTCCCAAATAAGCCAAGGTACCAAGTCCAGGAAGGAAACTTGATATAGAATTAGCAGTTTTGTGTGTGTGTGTGTGTGTGTGTGTGTGTGTGTGTGTCTGTGCCTGTCTGTCTCTCTGTCTCTGTCTGTGTGTCTATGATGTATAGTATCTACACTGTACTGCTTAGGATTTTTCTTTTAGTTTTAACTTATTTTTTTTAGTCACGCACATGTACACACACATACACACACTATCTCCATGTACTTTATTCCCATTCTGACCTTATTTTCAGTTTCTCTACATATACATTATTAGTATTCTTTGCTGTTCTTTTTTCCTTTGTTTTTGAGGCAGCGTTTCACACAATGGCCCAGTTCATTAGTTACTCATCTGTTGCTGTGATAAAACACAACCAAGGCATCTTACAGAAGAATTTAATTGGGCTGTGGCTCCTACGGCACAAGAGTCTACCACATCAGGGAGGCAAGGCAGCGAGCAGCCGGCACTATAGCAGGGGCCAGACGCTCAAGGCTCAGCCTACAGTTGCAACCGGGAAACAAGGAGAGGGAACCGGAATTGGGAAGGAGCTCTTGTCTGAAAGCCCGCCCCCAGGCTGTCCACCCAAGCTTCCCCAAACAGCACCACCATCTGGGAAAGCCCTGTTCAGGTCCTAAGCCTGTGGGGAACGTTTCCTTTTTAAACCAACACACGGGGAGAGGCCTGGAATGCACTAAGAAGCTCAGGCCTTAAGAGTACTAGGGTTACAAGTGCTAACTACTGTTCCTGATTCAAACAAACACATTGTAGAGAATTTTGAAAAACAAAACAAACAAACAAAAAGGCTCCCCTCCCCCAGGATCTTAAAAAATGGTCATTTAAAATTGTAGGTTTTTCAATATTTATGTATTTATTTAGAGACAGAATCTCACTATGTGCTCTGGCTGGCTTATAACTCATAGAGTGCTATCTGCTTTTGCTTCCTGAGTGCTAGGATTAAAGATGTGCATACCCATACCCACTCAAAATACTGTCACTTTTGGTTAGTGGTATTTTGTTTTGCTTTTAATTTTTTGCTTTTTCTGTTTGTTTCTTGAATTCATTCTTAATATGTAAGCAAGACGGTCTTTTTTGTTTTTTTTAAGGCAGGGTTTCCATGCATAGCCCTTGCTGTCCCAGAACTTATTCTGTAGACCAGACTGGCCTCCCACTCACAGACATCTGCCTACTTATATCTCCTGAGTGCTGGGATTAAAGGTTTGTGCTCACCACGTCTGAGATGGTCCTGTTTTCTGTTTGTGTATGTGATGTTTTGGGTTTGCATATTTGGGTGTTTGGCTTCGAGTAAATTTAAAAAATATATATAATTTATTTAAAGTGCATTAGTGTTCTGCCTGCATGTATGTCTGTGTGAGGGTGTCAGGTCTTGGAATTACAGACAGTTGCCATGCTGGTGCTGGGAGTTGAACTCAGGCCCTCTGGAAGAGCAGTCAGTGCTCTTAACTACTGAGTCACCTCTCCAGCCTCTTAGAATAAAATTTTGAAAGAGGTTGTCACCCTTTCTACCTTAGATAGCCTTAGTTTTTCCCCAGAGCTAGCCTTTTAGTAAATTCTCAGCCAGGCATGGTGGCACATACCTTTCTTTACTCTTAGCACTCTCGAAGCAGAGGCAGATCCATCTCTGTGAGTTAGAGTCCAGCTAGTACTACATAGTGATGAATTTTTGGGAAAAAAAAAGTCACACTCTGGGGAATCAGAAGAATGCCAGACCCCAAGGCCCATGAATGTGTAGCTCCTCACTTTGACTCTTGCTCTGCAGCAGTTGTTTGTGTTTTAAATTGAACTAAGCTTTGAAGCAGACCCAGTGAAAGTAAACTGGTTACATCCTTAGGAGAATGTGTGTTCCTCCTAAGTTCTCCTGTGGGTCACTGCTTGAGTCTGGGTAGTATGGGGATGACTGGAGACCTCTTCAGACTTCGATGCTTTTATAGATTGAGAATCTTACTGTTAGTCTGAAGGTTTCATTGAATTTGTTTTTTATTGAATGATTAAGAAGAGCCTATAAAATGTCTGTTGTAATGATTTGCTGTGTAGGAACATCATTGGACCTGGCTGACCTGCAAATGCCTGTAAATGCAGCTTTATTGTACAAGTTACCTGAGACCAGCACTGCAAAACTGGTCTGGAGAGTTTAGATATGTCTGCCAGTGTCATCTAGACCTTCATCTACCCTTAGAGTTTGAATATTCCTAACTTGTGAATGTAATTGTTGTGAATGTAATGCCTGTTATGTGGTCTTTTTTTAAAACAGGGGGAAGTGCAGTGTTGCCCTGCTGAATGAGACAGAGTCGATGCTGTCATACCTTGACAAAGAGGTAATTTGCAGTCAGGTCCACTTTGTGTTTTCTCCCCATTGCTTCGTATGAAACCCATACCAGGGCTTATTTCCTTCAGTGCCTGACTGTTACTGTGCAGCCTGTCAAGGGGCACTGCAGTGCTTTTGGGCCATTGCCCTGGCTGAAGGCAGACGGTAGGTAGCTCTGTCACTTGCTGCTGAGAGGCTTCCTGGAGTACAGCTCAGGGCATAGATGAGGCTGTTTATCTCTGGTTCTCATTCCTTCTTGCTGTGGTCTGTTTTTGAATAAATGCCTCACACTCTAGTGGCGCCACAGAATTCCTAAGAACAGGCAGCCAGGCCACTGTGTTTATTAACTCTAGAGCACCGGAGCCTTTTGTTTGTTTCTCTTTAAAAATTAACTTATTATCATTGTATATATGTGTGCCTGCCTACGTGCACATGTATGTGATGGGGGTGGACACAGATGCCACTGTATGTATGTGGAGGCCAGAGGCCAACGTGGTGGAGTCATTTCTCTCCTACCTTTTTATGTGGGTCCCAGGGGTCAAACTCAGGTCGTTAGTCTTGAGCTGTAAACTTCTTTACCCTCTGAGCCATCTTGCTGGTCCTATGGAGCTTTTGAAGGAACCTATGGAATGTTTAATATGTAAGTTGGTGGTAATCACGTGTCTGTCTTTATACACATGACTATGCATTACAATTTGAAAGAGGATGACAGACTTATAATAATAACGTAATGGGATTTATATGGTGATATTAACAAACCACATGTAAGGGGGCTAGAGAAATAGCTCAGTGGTTAAGAGCATTTGACGCTCTTGCAAAGGACCTGGATTTAATTGTGTGTACCTACATGGTAGCTTACAGCCATCTGTAACTCTAGTTCCAGGGTATCTTTCCTGGCCTCTGTAGACTCCAGGCATGCATGTGATACACAGGCATACATGCAGGCAAACACTGATACACATCAAGTAAAAATAAATAAATCTTTTTTTTTAAAAAAAACTACATGTAAGTTCCACTCTTGTATATTTAGTGACTATGTGGGGGGCTTTGTTTACTTGTTTCTTTTGTTTCTGAGACAGTCTCACTATGTATCCCTGGCTGGCCTGTTACTCATAGAGATCCACCTGCCTCCGTCTCCTGAGTGCTAGGACTAAAGATATGCACCATCACACTCCAGCTTCATTTTGTTTCTGAAACAGGGTTTTTCTGTGTAGCTCAGACTGGCCTGAAAAGGTCCTCCTGCCTCAGCCTCCCTGATAGCGATCCCAGCTAGTCCCTCAGAACTGTGTTTAGAGTTATATCAAAACAAATTGTAAAATTTTATATTCTCCTTAAAGTTACTTGTTTGGGCTTTATGTAATTCTGTGCTATTGTACATGATAGCAGTGTTTCCATGCTCTCCTTGGAGGCTTATTAATTTGTTCATTACGATGAAATTTTATACACTCAAAAATTAAAGTTTATAATTTTTAATTTTGCGATACTGATTTGATTGCTTTATAAAAAGTAGAAGGAATTCAGCTCACTTGGGTGGCTTTGTCATTTTTGTTTTTATTTTTTTTTAGGATGCCTTTTTCTACTCGTTGGTGTATGACCCTTCAGTGAAAACGTTATTAGCCGACAAAGGTGAAATCAGAGTGGGCCCAAAGTACCAGGCTGACATTCCAGACATGCTACCCGAAGGTGCGTGCTTTGGCTCCGAGACCTGAGAAACTGGTGTCTTAAAAAACGTGAAGGCGCTTGTCGTCAGGGAAGAAGTGTAAATGGAGAGGTTAACAATTTGGGCCTTTCGATTTTAGAACTAAAATAAGCATCGGAGAATAATCTACTTGCTTGATTACTTCTTCAGGATCTTACATTTGTTTGTTTGTTTTCGTGGACGTGGGAATCAAGTTCCTAATTAGTCTTATTAATAAGAACCCGGAGTCAGATAATAGGGTGAAAACCGAAAGATCAGAGAAGCAGAGCAGCAGCCACTAGAGACTTCTTACCTCTGCCAATCAGACCTAATGGGATGAGCTCCTGTTTCCTCTCCTCTCCAGCCAGTATCACTTCCTGTCTCTACCTCCCTAGTGCTGGGCTTGAAGACATGCACCATGTGACTTTCTCTCTCTCTCTCTCTCTCTCTCTCTCTCTCTCTCTCTCTCTTAGACTAGTTCAATTTCATGTAGCCCAGGGTGGCCTTGAATTCCTGATCTTCCTGTTTCCTCCCAAGGGCTGGGATTAAAGGTGTGTGCCACCACTGCCTGGCTTCTATGGTTAACCAGTGGCTAGCTCTGCCCTCTGATCTCCAGACAAGCTTTATTTGTCAGAACACAATTATCATACAACAGATGTAGGGTTTTGTTGTTGCTGTTGTTTTGTGTCTGTGTCCCACACATGCCTGTGTGTAAGTATGAGGTGCAGTAGGCTAGGGTCAACACTGGCCGGCCTGCCTGTCTCCTTATTTTTCTGAGACAAGAGCCTGCTAATTTCACTGGACTGGCTGGCAGCAAGCACCAGGGATCAGCTTGAGCTTTCCTCCTTAGAGCTGCAGACATGCACTGCTGTGCCCAACTTCTTTTTTAATATGTGCCCTTTTTTAAAAAAAAAAAAAAAAGTTTTATTTATTTATTATGTATACAGTATACAGAAGAGGGTACCAGATGTTATTCTAGATGGTTGTGAGCCACCATGTGGTTGCTGGGAATTGAACTCAGGACCTCTGGAAGAACAGTCAGTGCTCTTAACCTCTGAGCCATCTCTCCAGCCCAGATTTTGGTAAAACGTGGGTAACAGGTCCCAGTTATAACCTTGGGAAATAGTTTGGCTCATCTGACTCAGCCTTTTCTTTCTCTTTAAAGAAAGGGTATTTGGGTCTGGCAGTGGTAGCCACACCTTTATCCTCAGGATTTGGGAGGCAGAAGCAGGAGGTTCTCTGTGAGTTCAAGACTTGACTGAATTCCAGGACAGCCAGAGTTATACAGAGAAACCCACAAAGGAAGAAAGAAATAGAATGCAGTTGTACCTTTGGCATGGATGAGAGGATGATGGACCTATCAGCAGAGGACTGGATTTCAGGGGGCTTCTCTTTTAGGGCTAACTAATTAATTTGTGCCTATTTTATGTGTTTTCAAAACTAGATTGTCTCAGCTGTGGTTATGAAACAGGAAACTATGAGCAGATGGTATAGGGAAAGTGTCCTTCCCTGCTTACTTCCCACAGTGCTCAGGGAGGGCCGGCCTCAGGGAGGCTGCTTTTATGGTCCCAGAGTCTGCTGCATTGCTCCACTATGGGAGAGCCACATGGGAAGCTTGGCTTTGCAAAAGGGAAAACACCCTGCACCTTGGATTCGATTTATAATTCCACTAAAACTCTGTGCCAGAATAGCTATCTCGTTAGTCTCCAGGGGTCTCGCACAGGAGCCTTCCTTTTGGCGGAGATTCAGTTGCAGTCTTACTGTTTACTCATCCAATGCTCCTAGGACAAGTTTTCTAGATTTTGAAAGTTCTGTCCATTTTCCCACAAGACCTCATTATTTTCTTCTCTCTCCTTCTCTTTCTCTGATGATTGAACTTGGGGCTTCTCACATGCTAGACAAGTGCTCAACCAATGAGCTACAGCCCCAGCCCAACTGTGTGGTGTGCAATGGCTAGTGTAGAATGCTGATCTCTCAATGATGAGTTAGAAGCCAGTGGGCAGGGCTGGAGGGATGGCTCAGTGGTTAAGAGCACTGACTGCTCTTCCAGAGGACCCGAGTTAGATTCCCAGCACCCACATGGCAGCTCACAACTGTCTCTGACTCCACTTCTAGAGGATCCATGACCTTCACACAGACATATATGCTAGCAAACCACCAATGCACATAAAACATAAATAAAAATTAAAAAAAAAAAAAAAAGCCGGTGGGCTTAAACAGGAATTTCATGCTGGGAACAGGAAAAAGCTGAAGCCTAGTCTCCAGGAAAGAGATTTTATATTATGTTTGGTTTGGTTTTTGAGCAGGATCTCACTGCCTTGGCTGTCCTGGAACTCACAGAGAGCCACCTGCCCTGCAGATTAACAGTGTCGCCACCAGACCCAGTCTCATGGTTTTAACTTGTTTGATTGCCTTCAGCAGAGGCTGGAGCAGAGTCAGTGATGGGCCCGGCCACACCTTGATCAAAGTTCTTAGCTGATCTTAACTGTGACCCTCTACTTAAACCAGCATCTCATGTCAGGACCACATAGATGGTCTTGGAGAGGCGCTGGATCCTCCCCTTCCTCCCAGCGTCATCACGTTGAATAATATTCTCCCTTTAAGTTTGAGTATAAGCAGATATATATATATATATATATATATATATATATATTGCAGACATACAGAACAGTAATTCACAACATCAGGACAAGTTTGTCCCCTCGGGAACATTAGGCAGTGTATAAACATTGTTGCCATATTGGGGAAGGAAGTAGGTAGGGGGTATTCCATAGGCACACTTTAGATAAGGCCCCCTCCCTGATGCTGCCAACATGGGAGAATGTAGTCAGCCCAAGTGTCAAGTGTCTAACTTGAGAAAACCTGTTTTAATGGCTTCTTGCGATGCTATAAGTGTTCAGTTAGTGTTCGTTATTATTTATATAATAATAGTACTTAAATATTCAAATATATATTACTGTATGCTGTAGTATATTTCTATGGTTTTTAAATTTATTCTTTGAGATAGGGCCTTGTGTAGCTTGGGCTGGCCTCTTTGCCTTCTTCATCTCCCAAGAGCTGGCAAAACTACCAAGCCCAGTCTTACGTGGTACTGGGATAGAACCCAGGGCTTTGGCCACATTAGCGGCAGGTAACCAACTGAGCTCTGTCCCCAGTCCCTGTGTGTTGATCACATCTCTTTTCCTTTTGTGATGCTGGGGATCAAACTGAGAGCTCAACATTGTTTGATTTACTGTAGCTCTATATTAAAACCCAGTTCAGAGCTAATCCTATTTTTTTTTATTAACTTAATACTATTTGACTTGTAGATTAGTAAAATAATTTATCTACTCCTAAAATTAAGTTCTTATAAATTCATCCTGTGAGAGAATTGCACAAAAATGCTGCCAGAAAAGACCTAATACTTCACTGTTTATTTATTCAAATCATCTTTCCTTTAGAAGTTCTAATAATTATATAAATATACTGCCAGTGTTGTCTGTATTTTTTATTTTATTGTCACAATGAATGTGAATTTTTTCTCATTTTATATTTTCTTTGGAATTCCACTGAGCTTTTTATATTCATATTTATGATGCTATTACAGTAACTCTTATTATTCCTTTGATTCATATCCCAGTATATCACCTAAAGTCTTTCAAGCAATATTCAACATAAATGGTCATAAATGGCACTCTTGAGTGTTTCTGACTTAAATATAACATAAAAATTACTGGGCAGTGGCAGCCGGTACAACTAACATGAATTTTCCTTAGGAAGAACACATTTCCAGTTGCCCAGGAAAGGTCTTTGAGGATGTGTGTGTGGTACAGCTTTGGTCCTTCTGCCTGGCAGTACCACTGGGTGCTTGTAAGGACTGTACTGAGGATGGATGGAGGATCAGTGCTACATAAGAAAATTTCCTGATCTACATTTCTCCAACTTAATGTGAAAAGAAAAGTGGGAAGCTATACAGTTTTGTAATTAGTTTTCTGTTGCTGCATTTCTCATTTTGTTGCCTGGGTGGCCTGAAACTTGTGTGCCTTCCTCTGTCTCTACCACCCAGCAGGATTGTAGGCATGCACCACCACTCCTGGCCTCGGGTCTTGGGAGATGCCTGCTGATGCTGCTGATGCTGAGGCGTGCCGTGTTGCTGGTTTGCTCATATCACCATCTCTGCACACCTCCTGCTGTCAGAGGATATACCCAGATGTTACCACCATTTATCTGACATTGGAGCATTTCTAACATGTTAGTGACCATGGTCATCAACCATATGCCACAATGTGAATAACAACACTCCCTTTCTTTTGCTTTTGGGCAGGAGACTCAGACGAGAGGGAACAATCAAAATTAGAAGTTAAAGTTTGGGACCCCAATAGTCCACTCACAGACCGACAGATTGACCAGTTTTTAGTTGTAGCCCGGTGAGTATGCCATTATCCAGTTGAATCTTCTATTGAAACAACTTATACTTATGTAGTTCCTTTATTTAGAAAAAAATGTTATTTTATTTTATGTGTATGAATATTTACTTGAATGTGTGTCTATGTACTGTATATGTGCCTGTTGCTTTTAGAGATCAGAAGATAATATTGGAACTCACAGAGATCCACCTGCCTGAATTTTAATTAATTAAAAAGTGGAGGGAGGGCTAGGGTGGAGTACTTGGTTGCCTAGCACATACAGCATCCCAGGTTTGATCCTGGCACTGCCAAAAGCCTAAACCAACAACAGCAGCCATAAGGATAATCTTAACGTAGATGACTTCTTTTTCTTAAGTATAAGCACAAGGAAGAGATTGAACACCCAAATCCCAATCTTTAATGAACAAGATGCCCTTTATTTTGGACATTGCTGAACTCTAAACTTGATTATTGAGGTGCCATCAGAAATGTGTCACTTAATCCAGAGGTGGTAGCACACACCTGTAATCCCAGGACTTGGAAGATGAAAGCAGAAAGATCAGGAATTTGATGCTAGCCTGGGATCAGAATGAGTTTGAAGCCAGCCTGGGCTACCTGTGACTGTCTCAGAAAAACCAAGCCCAAAATTAATGGGAGAGGGAGAAGGCCAATTGGGGAGAGGCCCCATGAGCACGTGAGGCTGCTGCTTGCAGGGGCTCCCCCACCCCCACACCCCCCCACACACCAAGGCGTGATTGCCTTGCTTCTTCTCAGGGCTCTTTCCTTAAGCGATGGTTGGAGGCAGGATTTTATTTTTATTTCTTCAATTATAAAAATAAATAAGACTTGTGGGGGAAAACTGCCATAAAAGAGCAAGTGAATGAGATGAGCATACCATTATAATGGCAGATTAATTAGAAAAAGCCCCCATTGGATATCTGCAAGCAACTGATGAATGAATGAGTTACACGCGAACAACGGGATAGTTGTTCTTTATATCTATCGAAATGAGAGAATTTGAATTTATGTAACAGAGATAAATCCTCAAATATTGAATGATTGTTTATGTGTAGAGACTGTGTTCATTTATTTGAAAAGACCATGCAGTACATAAGCAGTGTTTTATTTCATTAATGGCTATATTGTGCATTATGATTATAAGAGACTGCAACTAAATTTATAATGTGTACTTCCTTACACAAATCAGACATGGCCAAATATTAGAATCAATTTAATCCAAATAATGGGTGGAAGGGTATCTATTATTTTCTGTTGAAAATGGTCCTAGACTGTCTTTAGATAGCCTTGTTTGTAAGGACAGTCATCATGGAAGGTCACACTCTCTTGGGGTTTTTATGTTGCAAAGACATCATGACCATGGCAACTCTTATAAGGAGAACATTTAATTGAGGGGACCAGCTTACGGTTTCAGAGGGTCAATCCATTGTCAGGGCAGGGAGCATGGCAGCATGCAAGCAGACATGGAGAAGCAGCGGAGAGGCCTACATCTACAGGCAACACGAAGTTGGCTTAAACACTGGGCAGTATCCTGAGCATAGGGAGTCTCCACAGTAACACACTTCCTCTAGCAAGGCTTTACCAATCCAACAAAGCCACACCTCCTAATAGTGTCACTCTTTGTGAGATTATGGGGGCCAATTACATTCAAACCACCGCAGAGCCATACTTACAGCTTACTGATTAGATGGAAGTATTAGGTGCATATTGCTGGGGCAGCATCCAGCCATTTGAGCAAGAGGCTGAAGACTCGGGAGAAGCAATGAGCCATGGAAGCAGTGCTGGCTATATGCTCAGGAAAGTCTCGGAATGGTGGATTGTTGGGGGGACCTGCAGTTTTCCAATTTGATTTACATTCTGGTTTTTTTTTTCTTTCTCAGACTACTGTTTGTTACTACTGCTTAGAAAATCTGAAGAAGAGTGTCTTTTTATTAAAAACTACTTTAAAATGTTTAATTAAACAAGCAAAAACCCAAAACACTGAATCTAAATAGCAATCCTCCTGTCTTCGTTTCCTGGATGCTACTACGAATCCAGGTGTTAGACATGCCCAGCAGCTATCCTAAGTACATTACTGCTGTTGTAACCCCACCCACCTGATGTCTTACTCTGTAGCACCAGGACATGACCTCAGTTATCCTAGCCAAGCCCTGCACTTTTAAAGTGCTGAGGTTAGCGCAAGTACAGAACAGTCAGCATCGTCTTGTCCACCTGGTGGGACCATAAACTGGTACAGCTGCTTTCAAAAGCTTTTTGATATTGTCTTCCACACATCCTGTAAGTTTTATTGCTAACATCACACTCAGGAGAAAAGCATCCTGGGTATTGGAAGATGTGCATGCAAATGGCTTTAATAGCAGCGTCTACAAACTGAAATATTGTCTAGTCTAAGAGATAGGGTGAGGAAACAGAAGAGAATGCCATTTCAGAGAAGATGCATCAGTATCCCTCCAGCTAGTAACTTAGATAAATTTCAAAAAATTAAACAAGGGAGAAGAAAAATAGTGTACATCCAGGCATGGGTCCTATAATAGATTTGTAATCCAATGCTTAGAAGGCCAAAACAAGGATTTCTTGAGTTTGATTGCACTTCCGGGTTGCATAGTTCCAAGCCAGCCTGGTCTACATGAGACTTTATCTCAAAACAACAACAGCATTTCTAATATATGTGGTTTCATGTCAGCAAAATTAATCTGTGGTCATAGCATCCTGGTGGTGTCAGGAGTGATGGTACATACCTATAATCTTAGCACTTAGGAAGCCAAGGTAAAATCACAGGCTAGCCTTAGCTCCATAGTGAGACACTGTCATGGTGTGATTTTTTTATTTTTGTAGTTGTTTTTAGCTTTTGTTTGTTGTTTGAAACAGGGTCTCACTATGTCCCCTGACTGGCCTGAAACTCACAGAGATCCTGCTGCCCATGCCTCTCGGATTGAAGATGTGGATCACCACACTCGTTTGTGGTTTGGTTCCTTAGAATCCAGGATGGTGGTTCCTTTTGGGAAGGAATGTGGGAGGGGTTGGTCACTTTCTGATTCTTCACCTGGGTGTTGGTTGGACACTGAGCATCTTCACTTTGTGAGAATTAAATATCTATAGTGTGGTAGGGTGTTCTTCTTCATATATATTAGTTTTTAAGTAGAATGATATGAGAAATTTTTCCCAGATACCTGGTCCAGCAAAGCAGGTAGTCTGTGGATCTGGCACCTCTTGGGGTTAAGGTTCCTTGCAT
This sequence comes from Sigmodon hispidus, assembly GCA_004025045.1. Classification (NCBI taxonomy): domain Eukaryota; kingdom Metazoa; phylum Chordata; class Mammalia; order Rodentia; family Cricetidae; genus Sigmodon; species Sigmodon hispidus. Next base: position 83,285 of record PVIH01008132.1, read on the forward strand.
ACAGAAAAGCTCTAAAGTATTACAAATGGAAATCAGTGCTGTGGAAGTTGCTTTTTAAAAATGGTATAGTAAAAATGTATTATTTTGGGTCTCCACAGGAAGGATTTTCTGTTATAACATTCTGTGTGAAAAACATACGGGATTTCACAATTGGTATTTAGAACTTGCTTCACGGTGGTAGTCAAACTCCCGGCGGATTTCCTTCTGCTATTTTTGAGCACATATGAATACCAAATGATGTGTCCCATGGCATTTTAGACTACCTTCCCCTCTCTATGACCACACAGATTTGGGATTTTTTTTTCCTTGCTTGAATAATTACCTACATATGCTGAAGGCTTGGAACCAGAGCTTCTCAGAGTCCTGGTTTGTGTTGTTTCGGATTTGGCATCTATATTTATGGAGATGGGTCCCAAGACTAAACATGGTATCTTTTATGTTTTGTATATATCTTACAGAGCCTTAAAGTAGTTTCATACTATATAATCTTTAATGATTTATTATTTTTACTTTATGTTATTTTATATGAATTGGTATTTTGCCCGGATGTATGTCTGTGTGAGAATGTCAGATCTCCTGGAGGTGGAGGTACAGGCAATTGTGAGCTGCTATGTGAACACTGGGAATTGAACCTGGGTCCTCCGGAAAAGCAGTTAGTGCTCTTTACCTCTAAGCCATCTTTTTAGCCCTCTCCCTATTACAATATCTTCTAATTGTTGTTGTTTTGCTTTGAGATGTACCAATGTACCCTTGACGGCCCTGGAACTCACTTTGTAGACTAGACTGGCTTCCAGCTCATAGAGATCCTCCTGCCTCAGCTTCCAAAGTGCTGGGATTAAAGATATGCACCATTATACCACCCTTTGTGCCAAATCTCTTTTTAAAATTTATTTTTATTTTATGTGCATTTGTAGTTTTGCCTGTATGTATGTCTGTGTGAGGGTATCAGATCTCCTGAAACTGGAACTACAGACAGTTGTGAGTTGCCAAGTGGGTGCTGGGAATTGAACTCAGGACCTCTGGAAGAATAGTCAGTGCAGCCAGTGCTATTCTATAAATTTTTCATTGTGTCTAGTGGGGTTTCAAATTTCTGAAAATTTTACTTCTCAGAATTACTCAGTTTGTAATAAATCTTAAAAGAGAAAAAAATACCTTTCAATTGATATTTAATTTCCAAACATCCAGCAACCTTTTCCTTTCCTTACAGTTTTAAATGTAAGTCTCTTCCATGGTCTCTTCTTTAGCTCCTGCTTACAGTTAAAATATAAAGGCAGGGGCTGGAGAGGCAGCCCAGGCAGTAAAAAGCCCATGTTGTTGGTACAGGAGGCCTAACTCCAACCCTCAGGACCCATATAGAAAGATGGGCGTGTGCTTGTAAACTTAGTGCTGGGGAGCCAGGTGGGGAGACCCTGGAGTTCCCTAGCTTGTTGCCCTAGATGTAAGCCCTTAGCTTCTTTTATGAACAACTGTCTCAAAATTAAGGGGGACAGCTCCTACCACCAACGCTGGAGCTGACCTCTACCTTCTGCATGTGCACGTACACACATAGCTATAGCGTTGCATCCCCCTCAAAATACACACACACCCTCTATTGATTAATGGTTGATATGGGAAGGCCCAGCCCACCGTGAGTGGTACCATCCCTAGGCAGATGGTCCTGGGCCATAAGAAAAACAAGCTGAGCCCGCCATGGAGAGCAAGCCAGTAAGTGGGCATTCCTCCATGGTCTCCGTGTCAGCTTCCTGCCTTGGCTTCCCTTAGTGATGGACTGTGGCCTGGGACATGTAAGCCAGATTAACCCTTTCTTCCCCAAGCTGCTTTCGTTCATGGTGTTTATCCCAGCCCTAGAAAGCAAGCTAGGATAGAGGGGCTGGAGAGCTGGCTCAGAGGTTAAGAGCTGCTTCTGAGGAGGACCCCAGGTCCCAGTATCCTCATGGCAGCTCAGTTCCAAGGGATCCAACATCCCCCTCTGGCCTCCTTAACAGTGTGCATGCACATGGTGCTCTTACGTGCATGTAGGCCGAATATCCATACCGTGAAATAAATAAAATAACCTTTTATTAAAGGAATAACTTACTGTTCTCGTCTGCATTCCTCAGTGCTGTTGGGACGTTTGCCCGAGCCCTGGATTGCAGCAGCTCCGTACGGCAGCCCAGTTTGCACATGAGTGCTGCCGCAGCCTCCCGAGACATCACCTTGGTAAGGTGCCTTTTGCCATTTTGAGGTTATTCTTTTGCTGCTTGCTTAATTGTAAAACTATCCGGACAATTCTGGAGACTTGGCTCATGACTACTAAGTTGACTCAGGATAGCTGGTCGGCTAACTGGGCCCGAGTCACCTCTTGTATGTGAGCAGAGGCCAGTAAGAAGTGCTAAGAAAGGTCTACAGAGCGGAAAAATTGTGCGGGAGACAGAACTTAGCATTCGGGCAGGCTGTTTCTGCTCTCTTTGTGCTTTTCTCTTTTTATTTACTCAGTTGCAGACCACTTATAGTATTTTATTCTTTTTCATACATAAGGAATCGTGTTGCTGTCACTACTGAGACTATTGCTGTTTTAACTATGTGTCAATTTTGGGGTGAATTTTTAGTAATTTTTAGTGCACAAATAATGGATTTTATCATGACTTTTTTATATTTACTTTTATTTTATGTGAATTAGTGTTTTGCCTGCATGTATAACTGTGTAAGGGTGTCAGATTTTGGTATTACAGTTGTTAGCTGCCATGTGGATGCTGGGAATTGAACTCAGGTCCTCTGGAAGAAAAGTCAGTGCTTTTAACCACTGAGCCATCATCTCTCTAGCCTGACTTTTCATCCATATTGTATTTTGCTCATATTCATATCTCTCTCTCTCTCTCTCTCTTTCTCTCTCTTTCATGCACACACACAAACAAACAAACAAACAAAAAAAAAACACCATCTTAAATTTTTTTTTTTTTTTTTTTTTGGAGGCAGGGACTCATGGCCTTGAACTCACTGTTTAGATGAGCATAGCCCTGAAACTCTAATCTTCCTGCTTCTGCCTGTGCTGGGATTACTGGTTCCCTTGGGTTTTATTGTTGTTCTAATTTAATTTTATTGTGTATGTGAGTGCATGGGGAAGGTGAGTGTGTGCATGTCATGGGGCTTGGGTGGAGGTCACAGGATACTCTGACTAAGTGTGACTAAGCCTCACACTCGGCATCACTCTCCCTGTTGATGTAGGGATGCTAGGTAGCTTAGGCTGGCACGGAACCCTCAATCCTCCCATTCTGGCCCCTCTCACTGCTGGGGTACTGGCATGTCCCATCATGCCAGGTTCCAATGTTGTTTGGAAAAAGCTTTGTGGTTTTTTTTTCCATCGATGCTTTAGTTTTTCTTCTAAAATACATTTGTATTTTTGTTGTTTACAACTTGAATAATCTTTTATCATAGGAGCAAGAGTGCAGATACCATGTTTAATTGGGTTTTTTAAAGAAGATTTAAAAAAATGTCTTATGTGTATAGGTGTTTGACTTTATGTATTTCTGTACACTGAACTTGTGCAGTGCATCACATCCTCTAGAACTGAAGAGGGTATCAGATCCTCTAGAACTGGAGTTACTAAGAGGTGTGTACCTTATGTGAAAGCTGGGAATCAAACCCTGGTCCTCTTGAGATCTTACTTGTTGCTCAGGTTTAAGACTGCCTTGTACTCTGGGCTCAAGAGAACCTATTGCCTCAGTCTTGTATGTTTTGTGTGTCTTATGTTATATTACACTTACAAACTCTTTTCTCATAATTTTGTATTTTAATTCCACAACATCTTTTGTGAACTCATATACAGTTTTTCTCTGCTACAGCTGGTATTGTTTGGAGTGCCAATTCATAGGGCACTGCTCCTTTAGAATGTGGCCACATGTTGCAAAATCATTCTGCATACCAGGATGGAAATTTACAACCTCAGATGCAGTCTCCATATGATCTGTACTTTTCTTGTGTGTGTGTGTGTGTGTGTGTGTGTGTGTGTGTGTGTGTGTGTGTGTCTGTCTGTCTGTCTGTGGGTTCTAGGGATTCAGGTCACAAGCATCCTTACCCCCCGATCCCTCTCAGTGTTTCTTTGTAGTTCATTTTGTTGATTTGTTGAACAGCTCCATGTAATAAGCATTGATTGGTAAGCCAAGTCTCATGGCTGTTGTCTGTTACAGAGCTGAGTTTATCTGAAATGTGTAGCTTTGTCCTCACCCTCCTCCTGGGTGTCCCTGACCAGGCTTTCCCATCTGTCTTCCTGGATGATGGTGGTCGTGGTGGTGATGGCGTTGAACTGAGCTTCTCGAGTGCTGGGCAAGCCTTCTGTCACTGAGTGACACCCAGCCAACAAAGTTCTCCCCTTATCTTTTTAAAGCGTAGAGTGCCCACCCCTCATTGTTGCATGCTCTTGCTCGGTATAGATGGAGTGTTATCTGTAACCCAGTCAGCCTTTTGTTCTTAGGAAATCATGCTTATAAAACTGGGCGTGTTCTCCTATTACACTCTACCAGATTCTCTCTGCCCTGACTGAGGATCCAGAGTGGGAAAGCCAGTCCCTGCCCAGTACTGAGCTGTGTGGCAGTTGGTGATTGGAGCTGATTTGTCTGGTGATGGTCTGCAGGGTGACTGCCTGTGTCACTGTCACCTTGAGAAGTCTGCAGTTTCTTTGTGTCCCATTGCTGGTGAACATGCAGTGTCTCAAGGGGATTTATTCAGGAAGAGGGCAGAGTTCATTATGTGTCTTGCAAGTGAAGGCTTTTCACTATATCTATCTTAAAAGGTGCCTCTGACTATCTAGTGTGTGTCATGTAGTATCACAGAAGTACATGTATATTTTCCCCTTTTGAGCTGAGTCTTGCTATCTTGAGTAGAGTAACTTGAAACTCTTGGTCTCAAGACAACCATCCTGCCTCAGCCTTCAGAGTCGTCAAGATGTCAGATGATGCCACCATGCCTGGCTGAGGACTATTTATAAAAGACACTCTTTAAAGAGAATGATTGTATACATCTGTGTATTTACTAGAAGACCTACCTTATTGTATGTATGACATGTGGGTGTGTCTGTGCCTTGACAATTGTGTAACATGTGAGTGTGTCTATGCCATGACTCTTGTATGACATGTGGGTGTCTCTGTGCCTTGACAATTGTGTGACACGTGGGTGTGTTTGTGCCATGACACTTGTGTGACATAAATCAGATGACTTCTTATCTTCTGTCTCCATCGTCATGTGCTAGAATTCACAGGTGTGTGCCGTCTATAACAGGTTTAATACTGGCCTATTAAGCACCTTTTAAGAAGGTGCTTCTGACTATCCAGTGTCTCCATCAGTAGTTTGCAAATCACCTTTATATCACAAACATTATTTTCAAAATTACAATAATAAATAATTTAAGATAAATAAATTTATTTATTTAGAGAAAGAATCTTGCAATGTGGCCCTGGCTGGCCTGAATTCAGTCTGTAAACAAAGCTGGCTTCAAACTCATAGATACCCTTGCCACATGCTGGGTTTAAAGGCCTGTGCCACCACACACACACCAGCTCATTACTATAATAACTTTTCTTTTTTAAAACAGAAGTGGACTTGGAGGCTCAGGCAGTTGTGGGCCATCATGTTGAATCATAATCCTTGTCTCTACGAAGACCTCGCCTGTTCCAGCTTCCCTTTCTAATACCTTCAACCTCCTCTTCATTAGAGTGCTGGGCTGTTGTCTTTCTTGGTTAGATAGTTTTGAAGATGTAGGGTGTGTGTGTGTGTGTGTGTGTGTGTGTGTGTGTGTGTGTCAGTGTCAGAGAGACAGAGAGAGACTGAATGACACACAGAGATAGAGACAATGGAGAGACAGACAGATGGCTACCTGTTTAGACCGTTGTAGCTTCAGGTCCACTTAGACTCTCCAGATCCTGGGAATTTATGTACAGAGTGCACCTGCTAAAACTGGTGCTTAAACTATGGGTGCAGAATTTGGGGATTGCTCACCAGAAGGGCTCTGTAAAAGGTTCAGAGTGGCTGTTTATCGTCCATTTTCCTGGGGAATGTTAGGAGAACTCCAGCAGGCATTTAGCATTCCTAGACCATTTGTTCATCCAAGGCACCTATACCTCTTGTCAACCATCAGTAATATTTTGGGAGCAGGTAATTGTACATGCCTGGTTCCTCCCTCATTTTGAAGTCTGTTGTGAATGCAGCTAAACTGTAAATGACAAGTGTAGCTAATCCAAGATTTGTAGGATTTATATTGTTAAAAGATATATAAGTCCCTGGACATGGTGGTGCGCCCTTTAGTCCTGGCAGAGGCAGGCAGATCAGGAGTTCAAAGTCAGTTACTAGACATTATCTCAAAATGCAAAACAAAATGTGTAGTCCAGGAGTGGTAATGTGGGCCTTAAATCCTAGCACTCTCAGAACAGAGGCAGGCCTCAAAGGAATTTAGTCAAGAAGAGGGCAGAGTTCAATGTGTCTTACCAGTGAAAGGCTCTTTTATATAGATATATATAAAATATATATATACACATTGTGTGTGTGTTATGTAGTATCATAGAAGTACATGTGTATTTTCCCCTTATGCTTATAATATCTCAATAAAACCATGCCTCTGAGTGTATATAGTGTATAGGCCAGCCTGGTGTATAGAGTGAGTTTCAGAACAGCCAGGATTACCTAGAGAATCCCCGTCTCTAAACCAAAACCAAACCAAACCACAAAAGCCAAAACAAAGCAAAATACACTGTACTCATGGAGGAATCATACATGTTACTTACTTCATAAAATAGAAAGTATTTTATATAGTATGTGGGGGGGGAGCATCAATTAGGAATACTAATGCTGGTGCCCCCCCACTTCCCTCACTTGAGAGATGTCAATATTCTAGTTAACCGTGCCTCACTATCACGTGGGAGCATTACGGAGGTCTCACACAAGGAAAGATGGCTCCGGTGTCACTTGGCAATGTGACCATGGCGCCAGTGTTGTCTGTGACTCGTCTGTCCTGGACCAGAATTTGTAGAGTGACAGCCTACCCCTCCCTCCATTTGTGGTGCTGGTCCCAAGGCCACCCTTGTTAGTGACCTGCCGTCTCACTCCTGGAGAAGCAGTGCTGTCTTTACTCTCCTGCATGGACTCTGAAAACTAACTGATTTGGGCGCCAGTGTCAAAGAAAAGGGAATTTTTGTGTTGTAGCCTTGAAAACCTAGTATTCTGTCATGATGAGCCTAGGACAGAGCATAGTGGATAAACTGTGCAAGGACTGGTCCCTCTGGATTTGTAACAGCTGGGACTCAGATAAGGCTTTCTGGTGACAGGTCTGGACTGAGGGAGATCGGCTATGCTGGTTCAATAAGAGATGGAGTGAGATATCTGGGCAGCCCTCATGTCTGTGACGTAGCTGATCTTCTGAAAGTGAACCTCTTTTCTGCTCTCCTCATGAGCCTGTGATATCATTTCATTGTATTTATGACAAAATACAGATCCCCATTATTCTTTCCTCTCTTCAGACTCCCAGTGTCCCCCGGACTCCTGACAGTTTCCTGGCTTGGATTTCTTTGTTGTGGTGGTGGTTTGGTTTTGGTGGGATTTTACTGTGCTGTTCTGGCTGGCCTGGATCTCACAGAGGTCCACTTGCCTCATGCTCCTAAGTGCTGGGATCAAAGGTGTGTGCTACCACACCTGGCTTGTCCTGGACCTTTGCCTGTGATTCCCCTCTCTCCTCCTCCCCCTCCCTCTTCCATGGAACATTTACTTCTCACATACCAGCTTTGAAAACCACCCATCAGTGAGTGGCTACATCTGCTTCTTTTTATTGACTCTCCAGCACCAAGCACAGTGTCTGTTATATGCATGAGTTCACTTAGAATCAGGGACTGAATCTAGTCCTTTCCATTTTTGGATAAGATAGGTTTATTCCTTTCTTTCACCAAGTTAGTAGATTTTTCCCTCCTCTGTGTAGCCCTGGCTGTCCTGGAACTCGATCTGTAGACCAGGTTGGCCTCGAACTCACAGACTAACTCAAATCCATCTGCCTCCAACTCATATCCACCTGCCTTTGCCCCACCGCCACCCCACCCTGAGTGCTGGGATTATATATATATATATATATATATATATATATATATATATATATATATATATAATATGTTATATATATATATAAATTTGGATGCTCTCTCTCTCTCTCTCTCTGTGTGTGTGTGTGTGTGTGTGTGTGTACACACGCGCAAGCAGACACCAGAGGAGAACATCAGATATCTATTGCTGTCCACCTTGTGCCCTTGAGTCTCCTTCTGAATTTGGGCTGGCAGCCAGTGAGTCCCAGGGATCTTCCTGTCCATTCACCACAGCACTGGGATCACAAGTGTTCACAAGGCCATACCTGCCTTTTTGAAAATTCAGGTGCTTGCACAGCAAGTGTTGGCACTACCCACAGAGCCGTCTCCCTGATTCTGGTTTTTGCACATTCATGCACACTTGTGCATATGCATGTCAGATGGCAATTGGGGAGGTCACTCAGGTTATCAGGTTTGGTGGCAAGTTCTTTGACCCACTGAACCCTGTTGCTGCCCCCAAATGCTGTTTTCTTTCTTTATTTTTATTTTTAAAAGGGTTGTAAGTATCTTAGTCCAGCCTGGAGCTTGCTGTGTCTTGACTCCTAAATCCCCTGTCTGAATGCTGGGATGAAGATGTGCATCACGTGATTAATATTATTTGATGCTGGTGACTGGGCCCAGAGCTTTGTGCCTGTTATATGAAGTGTCCTATCAGCCGAGCCTCTTCAGCCGGTACTTACCTTTCTTCTTGAGGAAAACACTAATATAAAAACTTCACAAGATCACTGTATTTGAATGCGAGGAAAATGTAGTTGAGAATTTTAAATACTCCAGACTTTATGAGAAGAGGTTTGGACTTACAGATGTGAGCTGATAACAGCTTATGCTTATAATATCTCATTAAAACTGTGTCTTTGTATTTTGGAGTCTAGTACAAAGGTTCCCTGTGTTTCTGTCAGGCCAATTCCACAGCCGTTTCCTTTGTACCTCGACTGCGTCATCACCTTTCTCTCTGGTCAGAAGACAGAACAACTGAATGTAGGAATCTAACTGGCTTCACCTACATTTCTAGCATCACACAACACTTTATTCCTGAGGCCTCACAGAAACTGGGCCCTAACATTTGTGGGTATGAGACTCCACTTGAGCTTAATCACTGGGCTGCTGCAGTCTGGTGGGGCCT